>SDEE01001093.1:1604-13311 GCA_004126415.1 Candolleomyces aberdarensis | reverse complement strand
GGTGCGGCAGGCCGCGGGGGTGGCGCCTGACTTTGCGGTCGTGGTGGAGGGGCGGGCTGGCTCTGCGGTCTTGTAGGAGGCGGCGGAGGTAGATGGCTCTGTGGTCGGGCAGGTGGTGGACGTGGTGGTGCATTACCATTTGTCCTAGGAGGCGCTGAAGGTGTCACTGGGGATTCTATCGATGATGAAGTAGATCCATTGCGAGCGTGAGCTCTCCTTGCAGGAACCGCCGGAGGTACACGCTTTGACCGGCTTGCAGGAGGCGGGGGAGGTTTCTTGGGCTGGGTTTGCTGCTGCTCGTTCTTGACATATGCCTTGATAAACTCCATTTCCCTCTCGATAACCTCCTTTCCCACACCTTGGCTCTCGAGCTTGGTGAGAAACGCAGACCATGATGGATCGACGCCGCGAGAAGTGAACCCAGCATCTGCGTCGTACCCCATGTGCGCAACGTGGATGAAGGAACCTTGCTTGGGTCCGGAAATCATGGACTTGTCGATCTTTCCCCCTTTCGCCGGTTTGCTACGCTTCTTTTCAGCCTTCGGTTTGGCTACAATGAGAAATTAGCTACGCGACATTGGAAAATGATTGCTTCGACCTACGTTTCTTGCCGTCCTTCTTCGAATTGACCTTCTTCCAGAAGTCCCGGGCTTCGACTTCACTGGCAAATACGAATCCAATGTAGCATTCCTGTAACAGCAGTGAGGTAAATTCACAGAAGGAATGCACAATATACTCACATCCCCGGCAAACGAATGGAAGAACGCTCTGTCCGGATTGTATTCTAAGTCCTGATAGATCTCGTGCTCCCAAATAACACCCCTCGTCCCTTCTAGGTCTACCATTTTGAAAAATGGAACTCCTTGAGGATTTAATGCGAACGCAAGACCACCCTGGAGGCCGCTATACGCCCATTTATTGGGATCTGGATAAGCATAATAGATTCGAGCAAGTGTGGCATAGAAAATCTTGTTGAGGTCTTTCGGGATCGCCTTTTTGACTTTAGCCTTCTCCTCTTCGTTCAGAGTAGATTGGGAGGGCATTCTTGGGGTATTTCTACGCCCTTTGGCGGCAAGATACTCTGTGGATTTCGAGGTTAGAGGGGTAGAGAGACAAGGTGCGCAGGCGCTGTGCTTTCGACACAATTGAATTCCAGGGGCTATGACAAACACAACGTCACGATGGCTGTGCCGCAGCGGTTGTGACACCTTGTGACTTCTTGTGACGTCTGAATCTCCGTCGGCATCCGCAACTTTTCGAGCCCGTTCCACCAGGAAAAGCTACTGCAAACCTAAATCTCTGATAGGTATACTACATTGTAAATTTCCCTTAAATATGTCCGGACTGTCGCTCGGTCTTCGTCAGTCAGGACTCAGCGCTCAGCTTCAGCGACTGCGCAATTGTTTTGGACAGGCTTGGCTACTTGGCCGCAGCTGCTATTCTGGTTGCTCAGTTGTACAGCTTTCATCGCTGATGTGTCCAGAAGCCCAACACCAAAGCTTGGACGTCGCTCTTTCCCTCTGCTGGAATTCCGAATCGTCCAAAAGTATTGATCGAGTTTCATTTTTTTTAGTTGCCTCCCGAGCGTGCAGTCAAAACTTGGGGGTATATTTATGCTCCGTTTTCAGCGGCCGCATTCCTGGATGATCTCGACTGTTAGAGCCGCTGCTCTTCTTCCAGTGGTCTCTGATGGTACGAACAGGCTTCGTGAACCCATGATGGCGCTGGTGATCCACATATTCATCGTGGACTGCACTACCATCCAAAGCTCTTCTCCCAGCATCATGGCCCGGCTCCCATTTCCTCCTTTCCTGAACCTCTGAAGGGAGAGAATCCCTGTCCTTGGATCAGTAGCTCACGAGGGCGTTCTCGAGTGTAATATTGTTGGGTGGTGTGAACGGATGCATATGCAAACCGTTAATCATTCAACACGATTGAAAGAAACCGTCGACAATTGTGCCACAGTCCCATTGTCTTCAATAGCGAAACTTCCCCNGGAATTCTGTCCAGCATATTCACCCTCCATCTCGAGACCTGTCGAGGGATACTGGGTCTATCGGCAATAATCCCCAGTCACGTTTGGCAGCGCTGGCGACAAGTCGCTATAAATTGCCCCCAATTGTGGTACATGATCTTATTTTCCACAAATTCCAACACTGACTTGGACTCCCGAATGTCTTCCTGGCGCGGATAAATATTGGAACGATCCAAAGGCCTTCCAATCTCCATCTGCCTTCCAATTGACAAAAAAAGCTTAGCAAAAGTTCTACGGCATTATCGCAAAACTGATTCCTCGGATGAAGGAATTTTGACTGACAGGTCAATACACAGCCTTCCTTCTTCAACATCTTCCGGACCGTGCACCAGTGCTTGAATCGCTCTCAATCATTGGGAAGACCCAGAAAAATCTCTAGTGCACCGCCTCAAGCACGTACGGGTGCTGTCTACAACCCGGGTCGGCGTCGGCGCTTGGGCAGAAGTCGTAGAAGTGATGCGCTTTCGACATCCCATTCCCAGTCAGTCGACGTCCCGCTGCGTTATCTCTCGCTCTCGAGCGGAGAAGGCAGAATTTCTTTCTGGCCAATGGCTGCTTTATTGCAGATAGACGCATGGATAGACCAGTCTCCCTTCCATCGCCTCATGCCCGTTGGCCCCCGATGATTTCGGTTGCTTCATTTGTTCACGACGCCTTCGAACCTCCTTTCCATAGTCCTCTCCTCTCAAGCTGCCACTTCGGCCTCCCCGGCTTGTCTTTGGCGCAATCACAAACATTGTCTCCGCACTCAACCGCACATCACACCGTCTATCGGTGACTAACCGTTGCTGTCTCTGAGACGACATTGCACCCTTCCCTTTCAAGGCTCGCTGTTTGTCCTCGATGACTTCGTTGAAAAATTGGAAGAAAACTCGCTAGCCATTCAAACTGCGAAGTATATTCAAAATCACTCAACAGTCACAATTGTGTCGTCAAATTGTCTGAACACCGCTTCTCTTTCCCTTTCAGAGGATGCTTCCAGCCCATCCCGATGTTTCAAAGCCCTCGAAACTTTGTGTTTCAAAGAACGCGACTTTGAGACCAACGACAAGATCTTCTGATCAACGCCGTTCTTTGAGCCACTGAGGAAAAACATCATACTTTGGCACGACCTTGTCCAGACAATACATTGCTATGCTTCCCCTTTATCGAGTGAAACTGTGTCCCTGGGGGATGGGCGGAAGGTTTCTCGCAGCTCTTTTCTGCTACGACGAGCTACAGGCTGATTATATAATCCTACGATAATCAGAAGGGTGCATACTGGAAGGTTGTAGATGGTCGGAATGATATCGTCGGGCCTAGGGCTTGCCATGGCCCGGGTGCCCTGAATTAGCGCCAGACGCATATTTCTCTTGCTCCTTTTCTGAATACCCATTTGAATAGTAATATGTGGGATCCTAGCGTAGCAATAAATGCCAGAGTTCGGATGATAGTCAATTTCGTGGTGTTTCTCTTCCTTCCGGATGGCAAGGACCACGCGTGACGGCCGTGACAGTAGGGCGTGAAACATGAGCGTCGAAAACGGACACCGTGACATCTGTGCTCCTTTTTCTTGCTTACTCCTGAACTCAGTCCTACGATGCTCGAAGCATCGTTTGCCCGGATACCCCTACCACCAGAAATCCTATCCAGCATCTTCCTGTTCTGTCGAATTAACTCAAAAAGGGGCGACCGAAATCCGACATTCAATCGAGACTGGATCCGCGTCAGCCACGTCTGTCGCCAATGGCGCAAAATTGCCCTCAGTTGCCCRGAGCTATGGAACACCATCCAGCTCGACGATTTGCAACAGAAATGTTTGGCTAGTTGGTATGAATTGCACCTGGAAAGGGCCAAAGACTACCCGCTTGCCATTGAAGCATCCCTGGAAAATTTTACTAGTCCAGACATCATTGGAAAATCCGTTTCCCTCCTCCCAAGAATAGCAAGTTTAGATGTTGAAGGCTACGGGAGCTGCGTGAGGGAGTTTTTGACGGGTTTTGCTGAGTCGGGCGCACCGGCCCTTACATCGATATCGATTCAGACTGGTATGGAGATTCCTCCATCGTTATTTGCAGGAGGGACCCCACAATTACAGTTTATTCGCTTGGAGGATTGCGACAGAATCCCGGTCGCCAGCCCCATCTTCCACAGTCCATCTCTGACACACCTCGAGCTAATCAACATCGGTTTCCCCCCATCATGGCCCTCTCTATATAATCTGCTACAAAGAAGCTCGGCGACATTGAACACGCTCATCATCGACCATTCCCTTCCCAGTGCAATTTCAGAGAATGACAGCAACTCCTTAGCTATCCTTAAACTCTTTCGATTGCGGCAGTTATCGCTTTATAACACCTTTCATCTCCTATCCGGCTTCCTCAACTCCATCCGAATTCCAGCATCAACACGCGTAGATCTGTGGATCTCGCAGATCCAAGATGAGGTCCACTACGAAGGGATCTACGCGACCCTCTCCAGCGCCCGGGCGACACCCTTCAGCCCAAGGTGTTTGCTCATGACCCAGGGACGTTCACCGTCGCATTGGATCAAGAGCGCTGTCGATTTGCGTATCGAGGGATGGGAAGATCACCCCCTAGTCAAGAGCGGCCGTATCTCGCACCAACCTCCTTTGATAAGCTTGACGTATACCCCAGCCTATAGGCCAGTGCGCTATGGACAGTGGGTCAAAGCGAAGCCATCGTTTCCTATATACTCGAAGGAGCAGTTCTCCATCCCCGGTCTTTCGTCCTTGCGTTTGGAGTCGCTGTTCATCCGGCCCAGTCCTCAGCGACACGACATTCTGCAAGCTACTCCAACACGTCCAGTATCTTGGAGCGAGATGGCAGAACTTCCAGAGCTGTCATCTCTCATGATCGACCTCTACCGCGTCGAGCAATTCACCCAATGTCTCAAAGAGGATTCGCTGGCTATTCAAGCGCATCCGGAAGATACTTCTTCAGCTGCCCGGCGTCGTTTTCCAGCTCTCAAAACCGTAATTTTCGAGGGTTACGATGCCAGAAACGTCGTAAATGTGGACGACCCAGGTCGATTCACGGCCTCAACCCTTGAAACGTTGGAGGAAAATATTCGGCTCCGGGCTGGAATTGGCAAGGGGTTCGAGTCAATCAAGTTTGTCAAATGGGAGGCAGATATGGACGACGCCTTGGAGGAGCGTCTTTCAAGCTTCATTGACTCCGTTCGGCAGTATGGATCGTCTGCTTCCTGTGATAAGTTTTCAACTGTCAGGGGGTGACGGCCAACTATCGAATTTCTTCCGGTTAGAGAAAAATGAATATAAACACCCAGTGGCGGATAGGCAAGGATAGATTATATGTTTTCTTTCTTCTTGAATTCAAATCTTTGCCCACCCGCTACACTGTTGTCGCGATTGTCGCGCAGATATGATATCATTTCTCTACATAGCACATACATTTGACGTCTTTACAAGGGATGATGGCTGTCTAACTTCGGCAACAAAGCATGAAGAGGGGGAGTCAAACATATTGGAATGTATATAGTCGTCTAGCGAAATGGGGTGGGAAGTCAAACGCTTCCTCGGAACTCGTCGTCTGCTCGACCGTGGACACATACCTCCGTAGTTGCCCTACTTTCTCGTCGTCAACACCTTGACAATTCCGGAGCTCAAGGTAATCTAACCCAGCGAGGCCCGAATTCCGACGGCGCGACAGGCATCCTTTCAGGAAGTCAAAGGGTGTCAACTCTTTCTTACCGCCAAACGAAGGATTATTCAAGTCAATGGAGTTGAGAAGCAATGTTCTGAGCGCAGAGAAGGGAAGGGGCATATTTGGAGTTGAAGGGATGAGTCCGAATAGGAAACAAAAGTGATGGAATGGACCGCGTTTAATCGAGAGGGTGGAGAGGTGGGGTAAGTTCATGACGTTGTCCCATAGGATTCGCTCTTGCTTGGCGTCGGGATGGCTGGCGCCTTTAGCGGGCGCAAGGTGAAGCACTTCGGTGTGCATGACAGGGAAACCGGGGAAGTCGCCCTGTTCGGGTGAGGGAATCGGCCAGAACGAGTTGACTTTGAGCTCTAGGCTGAAAGATGGCTCCTCAGTCGACCATGTAGGACGACGAAGAGCAATCCTTGAACCGTCGGCCCATCCCTCCAGTACGAAGCCATCAGACGAGTACCTTAACGAGAGGTACTTCGTGTCGATGGCAGATGACTGCCGACAGGTAGATATCGCCTCAAACAACTGTATAAATTCATCCGAAGGGTCGCCCGCCACTGCCGTAGGGCCTGCGCTCAGATGAAGGTGTGAGGAAGCTGGTATTCGTACGCGACCCAAGAAGTCGCAAAGGGTATCGGTCACATCAGCCCCAAGATACAAGAGGTGTAACTGGGATAAAACAAGCGCTGTGTGCGAGTTGCGATTTGGTGACTGTTGCTGTACTATGCCATCCATAAAGCTGCCAATGAGAACCAAGGAGTTCAAACGGCTCTTTCGAGCCTGTAAGGCAGTGTAGAGTTGGTCCCACGAGATGCCCTGAATCCTTTCTAGATGCAGGTGGGATAGATGGGGGAAAAGGAGGGGGTCCCAGGCTGTGATATTGATCCCGATTAGCTGTAATCTTTTCAGTTGAGGTATTTCCCTAGCCGGTAAGGAAAAACTCGACACGGGTTTGGACGACTCCACAACCAATGACTCGAGGGAGACCGGTAAACCGTTCAGGATTCGTTGCACGGGCATGCAATCGAGCATTGGATAATACACATTGAGTGTAAGAGCCCGCAACCTCCCGGATAGCATGCATTGATAAATGAGCTCGTCTATCTGTGGCGTTCCAACTCCGACTCCCCTGGTCTCGGCGAGGATTTCAAGAGGGACGCTTTTCGAGCGCTCGAATTGGAGTTCCTGGAATCGGGGAATATTTCTTTCGCCGCGGAGATAAAATTCAATCGCACTCCACATCTCTGGGCAGTTTAGTGCAACACCGCGCCAGTGACGACAGACTTCGGCGACTCGGTTCCATTGCCTGTCATAAGTGCGGAATCGGCGGAAGACGACGAAGATTTTCGCCAGAACCTCCGGCGGTAATCGTGAAATTTGGGCCAGAGAATTCCGTCGTGCCCTGAGAGCGCTGATCTTCTGCATTTGCCGAGGTTCGTCGTGGATCTGCAGTATGTGAGCATCGATCAGGGCTCGAGCTTCATCTGCATCCGCGGGCAATTCTGAATTTTCGTCCAGGTAAACCATCTCTGAGACTCTCTAAGACTCTCTCAGGCGATAGTCATCGAATAAATGGAGAAATTACCCACTAGTTCAATATTGATGAACACGTTACTCAGTTGTGTCGTGGTTGGGAGGAAAGGGCTATGTGTAACGCGTCACACCCGTGACAACTTGGATGGATCTGAATTCTACTGGGTACGACGTCATCGGGCGTCTCGTTCGCGCTGAGGATTTGGGTATCTCACACGATTTCCAGCAGTTACACAGGCAAGCTGGGCTAGAGAATCAGTAGTCCAAATTTTTCCCAAGCACAACATAGCAGCAGATCGCACTTAGGCACCGTTTATCTCTGGTTCGGGTCTAAAAGGAATGAATATATGAATGCTGAAGTACAAACACTCGAAACGACTACAACAAATAGGGTACACTGGGATTCAGTTATGCTCTTGAAGCATCAGTGAACTACAAAGCTGGCTTAGAGCCAACTTAGACAGCAACGCCGAGAGGAGAGCAACCAACGTTGATGAGACCGTCTAAAAATGTTATGGTCAGTAAAACGAACGACACGAAAAGGAAAAGGCAGGAAGCAATGGGCGTACTGTAATAGTTGTTCTGGCAGCAGACCTGTTGTCCAACGCTAAAGAAACGGATTGATCAGGAAATGATACAGTCGATGCAAGTAGGGACAACTTACCAGCTACCACCGGTTCCACCCGCAAGAACATTAACGGGGGAGCAGTTGGAGCCGACGAGGCCACTGAAGTTATTGAGATCGGCACCGGCAAGAGCAAGGAGCCCGGTGATGCTCTTGTCGACGGAGGTCGCTTTTTGAACCTGGTTGCAGCAACTGACAGCGCCACCATTGCACTGAGAAGTGCTTCCACCATGGCCACCAGGAGCGGGGGCGGCCGTGGCAGCGAAGAGGAGGGAAGAGGCAGCGATGATGGCGAAAACGCGAGCGATCATTGTGGTAAAGAGAGAGCGGATTTAGTTGGAAGTGAGAGGCTGAGAGGGAGATTGTAAAGAACGACTGAAGACTCGAACGATTGCTGAGTACTGGGGAATAATGACGATGGGGGGAAGGCTTTTATAGGGCTCCTTCGGGAATTTCCCGAGCCCTGGCAAACACGATGCAGCGAAAATTCTCGGCGGGTGCGCAGCCAGTCGTTGCCCACATAGCACATCAATTTCGAAGAACAAGTCAAGCTAGCTGTAAGCGCCCACAACTTCCCGTAATAGTGAGCTAGAGTCGTTTAGACCAGCATCGTTTTCCTCAATTCGGTTACCAAATTAGAATACTACCTTCCAAACACGTTAGGGAAGATGTCACAGGCTGTCGCCGCAGCACATTCTGTCAAGCTATTCGGCTCACGAGCAGGGTCAATCCAGTAGAGCACCGGTTCGAGGAACGGATGGCTTGGCGATGTGCTCTGTGAAGGGTGGTGATATTCCTCTCACCACAAAGGGCTGCTCAGGGGGGCACAAACGAAAGATCGCGAGGTTTGAACAAAAAAGACCACAGGTGGTACTGGAGGTGGCGTGCGGTATCGAAGGGCCTCCTTCCTCCAAAAGGAACTAATCACGACTAACCTATTGGTGTCGACCCTGGAATCATATAGTTTTGATGCAGAAGCTGGGGAAATAGACTCCGGCAGTTTCCTCCGGTGTGCTAAGTCAACTTTGCCGGAACGTCATCAAGATTCACAAAGCAACCGAAATTCAGGTTCTTAAAAAATTTCGACAGATATACCCACTAGAATATCACGTATCAAAGCCTGCAGGCTTCGCAAAAAATGAAGCAATTCGGGACCACGAGGAGAGAAGCTGGAACCTCTGCCAAACAATTCAATTCATGCACTCAAAACCACGGCCTTCTCAAATATTTTGGCATAGCCAACGAGAGTTGGAAATTCCGGTCTAAACTCTTACAGGAATGGGTCAGCCTATCCCACTGCAAGACAAAATGCGATAACATCGGGATGCGTAAAAGTCTTGAATTTGAATATCGCATTCGAACAAACTCGCCTTAGCTTCTATAGAGGTCCAAAAGAACACTCAGCCGTTATGGTTAGACATTCCCATCACGCTCTGAGGGCAATTCCCTTCACTCAAGCTCAACCTGTGGTAGAAAGACGGTTGCTATACCCTCGAGCTCGAAGAATTTGAGCATGACGCGCCGGCTCGACTTTGTCGTGACACTCACGAGTCGGCGCGTTTGAGCTAATTGGTCTATTTGGTTTTTCGTTCCACCTCATTGACGCTACGCGTCGTTCATGGACGCACCCGCTGTGCCTGTTGCCACTTAAGACGAGATAAAGTACGAGGATCTAGTCAGATTCAAGGTAGCTGGCCATTGAAGGTCGCATATATGGGTCTTTCTCCGTGCTGATTGAGCTCTGGCAAGTCGAAGACCAACTATATACCAGGCTGCGTCGTCGGTTTGCAGACTCGTCGGAGAGATACTGAAGGAGATGCTCAGTACCCAAGAAGAGTGCCCGGTTGTAATTGAGCTAAGCTCGTGTACGAAAGCCGATTTCGAGAGGTTATGTATCCCAAGCCGTGCACCTCCCAGATTCGTACGGAATGACTGAGATTGAAGCGATGCATCCCGTCGGTACGACGCTTCGACCAAGCTATCGCAGGGGCAAATGGTCAGCGTCTTGAGGCTCTCAACGATTTGGGGCATGAAGGAGGTGTGTATTCTGGCAGACCTATCCCATAACCATGTACCGAAACATCCACCACAGGCACGCAATTATGCCATCGAGATCTTCCCATCGACTTTCCGAAGCCATGGAAGAAGTCAAACTACAGAGAAACTTTGGCTCGCGAGGACACAATCCCAACGTAACTGGTGTCTGGTTATGCGCTTGTTGTTAGGTCGGGCAGGCCGATAGACGAGCTGAGTGCGACCCTTGGCTAGGAGATCGCAGCCAGACTTCTAGACCTTCGCATTCCGAGGTTTGGGCTACTATCCTGACCTCAAGATAGTCTCTCCGACCTGCAACACTGCAATCATAAAGCAACGTTCGCCCGCTTCCCTAGTGCTGACAGGACCCAGAGTTTGGCAACCACATGCGATGGGAAACTTAGGCACATCGCCAAAGTGGAAGTCAGAGCAAGCCAAACGCGGCCATCTGGAAGAGGTCATCATGATCAGGACTTCATTTGAGCTTCTTCACAAGCGGTGGCGGCATGGCAGTGCAGCCCGACGCGTCGGGATGTCGTCACGCGACCTGTTACTATTAGGCGTGACAGGCCATTTCCGTGACGCCGCGTTCAATTGAGGTCCTGCAACGTCCGGCGTCTTCCTCCATCCTCCACACCACCATGTCGACCGCCCAGGGACGAGGGACGCATGCAAAAGCCATCCTTGGCCCAGAGCTATACGCAAAGCTTGCCGACACCCATGTATTGCTGGTCGGTGCAGGCGGCATCGGCTGTGAGCTGCGTGAGTCTCGTCATTTTTACCGGATTGCCATGTAATCTGACAGGGCAAAACTAGTGAAGAATATCGTTCTGACGGGTTTTGGGAAAATTACCCTGCTTGACCTTGATACAATTGACCTTTCGAATCTCAACAGACAGTTTTTGTTCAGAAAGAAGGACGTGAAGCAGAGTAAAGCTTTGGTGCGTCAGCAAGATTTAGCAAGGGCGCGGAGTTTTGCTCAGAGCGTCTTTACAGGTAGCGGCTCAGACAGCTTCTGCGTTCAACCCAAACGTCAAAATCCTCCCTATACACGACAATATCAAGGAGCCACAATACGATATTCCATGGTTCCAGCAATTCGATCTTGTCCTCAACGCATTGGACAATCTAGGTGCGCTCCAGCCTCAGAAGTTGAAATTTTGACATCCACATTTCGCTGCTAGACGCACGACGCCATGTCAACAGAATGTGCATGGCCGGGAACGTCCCCCTTGTAGAATCAGGAACTGCAGGATACCTTGGTCAAGTGCAGCCACTCCTGAAGGACAAAACCGAATGCTTCGACTGTATACCCAAGCCAACGCCAAAGACGTTCCCTGTCTGCACCATCCGTTCCACTCCGAGCCAACCTATCCACTGCATCGTCTGGAGCAAGACCTACCTCATGGGGTACGTACTTCGTGCACGTTACTTCGAATTAGGCGCCTACACTGCAATCCTAGGCAATTATTCGGTGAAGATGAGGATGCCACTGGAGAGCTTGACGCAGCAGAGAAGGAAGGAGAAAACGCCCAGGAAATTGCCGCCCTGCGGAAGGAAGCCACTGCGTTCAAGATCGTCCGAGATGCCCTTCGCTCAAAGAATAGCGAGGATGCCGCTGGAATTGGTCTTCCGGAAGGCGGCATCGTCTCTGCTTCCGTTTCTTATGAGATCCTGATCTTTTTCGTTCCAGGTATTCGACGCTGATATCCAGAACCTTCTGAGCATGGCAGACATGTGGAAGTCGAGGTCACCGCCTATCCCCCTCAGGCTGGACCWTGGTRSGATTATGAACGATCTYCKTCA
>SDEE01001092.1:0-13361 GCA_004126415.1 Candolleomyces aberdarensis | reverse complement strand
CAAGTATACTTGGAGCTATCAGGCAGGGCCTGTTTGGGGGTTTTTTGAGAGTTATAAAGAGAGGGAGACGGTCTTTATAATTCCGAGAAAAGTTATAAAGACAGGAATGCGATCTTTACAAGGTTGGTGGTCACTTATAAAATTATAAAGAGGCGTACTCGCTCTTTACAAGAGTCATGGTAAAGTTGTAAAGAGGCGTCATCGCTCTTTACAAGAGTTGCAATAAAATTGTAAAGAGTAGAACTCCATATTTCCGAGGTTAGATGTAAGTTGTAAAGAATAGAACTCAGTCTTTACAAGGCTAGCGGTTAATAGTTGAATTAAATTATAAAGAGGACGACTGTATCTTTACAAGATTGCTTGATATCAATTTAAATTAATTTAAATGAGTATTCAACTCTCAGAGTGAACGCTACCGAAGCCAAGTATATTGAGAATTGTAAAGATCAGAATTGGATCTTTACAAGTTTCGCTTACAAGGTCGCAAGTTCAAGGCAGGGCCATACCGATATTTTACCCGCTCCGAGTTTGAGCACCAAAGCCAAGTTGATCGAGACTTGTAAAGATCGAATTTCTATCTTTACAAGTCTTGTCCAAAAGGTCGTGAGTTCGAACCAGGGCCACTCAGATATTTTGCCAGCTTCGAACACGACCAAAGCCAAGTTTGCCGAGAATTGTAAAGATCAGAATTTGATCTTTACAAGTGCCGTCCCTCAGGTTGTGAGTTCAAGGCACAGCCCTTCCAATATTCCGCCAGCTATAAGTTCAAACACGACTGAAGGCAAGCAATATTGAGAATTATAAAGATCCAATTTTAATCTTTATAACCCTCGCTTGAACTATCTGATTACGAGGGTTGCGCTCGTGATTGCATCATGGTATCGTGATCCGTTCAGCCTTTTTTCTTCGCGACGCGCGACTCGTCCATCCCGCTATCAGCGGCCACACCCATGGAACCAGAAGATCTACAACTGAGGAACCGACTATATCACGCACAGCACTATTACGGCGATATCGTCCTGATCGGCGAAACCGAAGAAAGAGGGGTTTTCATCTGTCGGGTTCACTGGTGAGTTGCCTTGAGCCCGATTTCCTAACGTGCCGTCGTGGATCGTTAACCTGATTTTTAGGCCAATTCACGACACAAGGGATCGTCGTCTCGAGCCCATAGAGATGGAGGCATGGTGTATCGACCACTTCATGGGCTGGACGTGCTTCTGTCCCGATAACAACTCGTACGGACGTAAAATGGCAAAGTTCAAGTCCAATGTTGATATTGATGAGCACATCGTCGTGTGTGGAAGCCAGAGACCCAGATGCCTATTCTTTTGTAGGTTATAATGCATCAATGTGGAGAACTTACTTGCTGACCACTCAATCTAGTGGACCTTACCCGTATCTACTATCAAACGACTCTCAAACCCTTACGATACTTCGGAAGTGCAGAGCCTGAAGAATGGGAGTATGAGGACAATCTCGCATATTCGGAAATCCAGAACGGGGACGACGGTGTTGCCATTTGGAAGGGGTGGATTGGATTTTATCATGATGAATGAAGTTTGATCCTAGTCGTGCCTTCGCTTTAGTGTAGCATACTCAATGAATGCACTTAATCATCGATGCGTGTCACTCAACAAAGACTTGTATTAGAAACCATGAGAACGTATCATCTACATTGAACAGAGTATATAGCAGGAGGCCGGAGAAGGAGGCACGAGAGTATCATCACATGTTAACCCGCTCGTTCTCCTCACCCCCTTCTCCTAACTTCCTCCGCTTGACGGCGATTTGGAACGTGCTCAAAAGCTAGTGAGGAGCTGGAGGATGAACGATGGCAAAGACAGACCCACCTAACCTCGTTCCTCCTTGCACATAACTTCCAACGACATCCGCCGGACTCCCTCGCCTGACACAACGATAATCCATCGTTGTCGCATCTCTCATGTTCGAGACCAGGCCTCTCCGCTCGCTGAAATCGGCCCACCAGCGCTCGCTGAGGCCCAGAATAAGTGAAGGGTTGAAGGAGAAACATCACTGAAATGGTACGCACCTAACCTCTTTCCTCCTCGCGCCTATCGTCTCCATGACCGCAGCTACCTCTGCTCGCCCAATCGGCCTATCATCCTCCGGATGCGAGCGCTTGACGTTGCCTAGGAAAAACGGAGGTTCAAACAAGAAACGACAGAAAGGGACGTACCGAATCTCGTTCCTTCTTGACCTATTGTCTCCACGACCCCCGCTACCTCTTCTTGCCCAATCGGCCTATCCTCCGGATGCAAGCGCAAGCTGTGGCCTACGATAAGCGAGGGACGGAGCAAGAAACGAGACAAAGGGACGTACCAAATCTAGTTCCTCCATGACCTATCATATCCACAACCGCAGCTACCCGTGCTCGCCCAATCGGCCTATCCTCCGGATACGGGAGCTCGCTGTGGCCTAGGATGGCTGAGGAGCTGAAAGAGAAACGTTGAGAAAGTGGGACGCACCAACACTCGTTCCTCCATGAGCTATCGTCTTCATGACCGTAGCTACCGTAGCTGCCTTTGCTTGCCCTTCCCCGGACGCGAGCGCTTGCTGTGGCCTGGGTTAAGCGAGGGGTTAAACGAAAACGTTGACTAAGAAAAAGAAAACGAATATCGAGGGACGCACCGAATCTCGTATCTCGATGTACCTATCGTGTTCACGACACCAGTAACCTTTGCTCGCCCAACTCAGCCTATCCTCCGGATGATAGTTGCGCGCAGCGGTCGGCTCCCAACGAAGTGAGTGCTTGCTGTGGCCCAAAACAACCGACGGGCAGAACATAAAACGTTAACAAAGAGGGACGTACCGAGTCTCGTTCCTCCATGACCGACTGGGCGAGCAAGCTGGGGTCGTGGAGATAATGGGTCTATCCTCCGGATGCAAGCACTTGCCGTGGACTAGGACGAGTGTGGGGCTGAAAGAGAAACATTAACAAAGCGGGACGCACCGAAACTCGTTCCTAAGTGACCTATYGTATTCACGACACCTATTKKCTTCACGACGCCAGCTACCTTCRCTCACCCAACTCGGCCTATTAACCTCTGGAAGGCAGTTGCGCACGGAGGTCNCNTAACCCAACCCCAGCGTTCGAAAGGGCAGCGTACGTTGGCTTGCAGGGCTCTATTGGCCTCCTGAATCGGTCTTAAGAATACGAACAAGGTGAGAAATGAAGTAAGTMAGTGTTCGATGTCACCAAGAACGTGCAAACACTCACCGTACNNNNTAACCGTCAGCCTTTKCCCGATGTGTTCGTAGCTGAGTCMGCAGCTCCTCGCCAGGATACRCCGTTCACCTGYATCRGACTACAGGCGCTCTMTAACGAAAGCCCAGTYGAATATGAGTTGCGAGTGCCAGTGGTGYYGACGGTCGAGGTNGGAGACAGTGCWATCGTTGGGAYGGTYGCCCAAGGCAGTTTCAAACTCCGCCCGGATCACAGNNNNAGNNGTYAGGTCGCGAGTTCGAAYGCGAGCATYGTCARTTKTAAATTCMTCGCCTTACAGAAAGCYCAGACAGAGCGAGGGTTCGAATCTCAGGSAGGTARTAAAAGNATGMATGAATTTAATAGMTCGAGCSYYCRTAGCCYAACGCATCTGAGCTMTGGATTYTSACTAAATCGMAAAACAAAACAKCAGCRTASAARSAGGSGTCAAACGYCTGCTGATAGATAAGGGGCGACAGTCAGAASTTGATYATYCGTGAACAGRTTGCGAGTTCGCCCCTRAGTGAGCAAGCCAAACATACAAACAAAGATTTTGGAAAGTCTCACCGACACCGTCACCTGCTCCGTCGTACAACAGYMACAARTTTYTYTATTCCCTATGGTACGTAGTCATCATYGACTAGGTCAATTGCCACTMACCCAATATTAGGCAAAGACCGAGACGACGAAGAAGAAGAAATCCAAGATTCCCCCCGCTCGCAAACGAGGACGAGTGCGCGTCGTCGTGCCCACGGTGCCACCCACTGATAAGGTTAGTGCGTAAACCTGATCTCCCACTCATCTCTTCGCCGTTAACACCGAGAATCCTAGCCACTGTATCCAATCACTCATTTCGGCAAGTTCGGTTGGAAGTTCCCTGAAGCACCAGAGAAGAAACCAACGACCCCAGTCGAACCCCCTAAACCCCAAACTCAACTCTACCCTATTCAGAAGTGGAAATTCGACTGTGCGAAATACGAGGCGAATAAAGAGCAGAGGGACGCGAAAGAGGGAGATGCAGATGTTAGCAACGACGAAGGACAATCATCCAGGCCGGATCCACCCTCCCCCGACTCCAAGTTGCCTTACCAATACCAGCCGTGGAAGAGCTTGAAGCGTACGGAGGATGGYGAAACACCTCGTATGTAGMTGTACGATTKGCCTATATATTGMGACAGGTAGYGTAGTTTCTRYCTCAAGAGACCTTTCTGCACCACCGCACGAGGGACAYCTGTGGCGATCACTGAGGGTTAKACTTGCCTGCACCAYTATATMTWTTCAYCTCATTGTATGCACTTTGCTATAAGTATTTCAAGGATGATGGATRAGASCTRCTTTTCTTAGCACTCSMTYTCKMATKCWGCAWTATAACCTCGCAYCGAGCYATSGACGAGGGGGAAAGGTAYGACCAATGYGCTTAMTAAGCYYCGGAGCAGGGATCGGATTCCGYGRTGCTCTTCCGCCTAACCCTGTTGGTCCCAACCAARGCGTCGCTSYAGAATCCAAACGAGCGAGTTATYGCTTAYATCCAAGATAYTTARAARGCTCAMAGCGAGGTGCGTATCATGATCCATAGCCACTCAATGCCGGTGTTTACACAGATAAGTCGTCTMAGACAGGTGTTCRTTTTGTTACCTCGTACTCGAACGGAATGGCGCGACGACAAAGAGCAGACCAGGAAACGGGTAYRAATCAGGTACGAATGGAATCACTTGTCGTTAGGCAAATGCACTGACTGTAACTCGACWATTATATCCGCATAGGAGAATGAGGAAAACGACCGTACCAGAGGTGACCAACTGGCTCGTGAAGGCTCAGAGGNNNCATGTAGTCCCYGGCTAACACGAACCACGCCTAACGAATAAAYGCTGTGATATAGGAWTTGCAAGACGAGGGATCTGATAGAAGGGAAGGGTCTGAGGTACGCTACCATACTTTTGCCAGAACCTYGTCTCGAATAACRMACTCCGCCAGGTCATGGATATAGAGCAGGCGAACGCRMTTAGAAGAACCATTAACGCCGCAGGGAATGGCGAGGAGGTGAGCATAAWCACTTATSTCTGTATGCTMGCTTTGACGCAAATYGATAGGCGATGAGGAAAGAGCTGGYGGCGCAGGAGAGAGAAAGGAAAAGGGAAGAGCGGGAGCGATTATTGGTGCGTCTCGTTCAWAAGCCTTGGTAMTSGGAATCTAGCTYATACAAGYGAAGACSACTGTTTCRTTGCCGATTGAAGTCGGYGATAGTGAATCGTTCCTCGGWTTYGCTCTCCTCGATGTMGTCAACGAAAAGGAYGGAGGGTCAGGGCCGAAACTCATTCTGTCATCTTTCCACCGYGCCTTATCGACAAAGCAGCTCGCAAACTTGAAGGCATGCGCAGGCGAAGACGGTAGTGGACTCCGAACCCGAGATTTCGAGAACGCGCTYGTTGTCGCTATATCGAAAGGAATCCTKAGCGAGAATAGYCTATCRCGTTCMCCATACGGACCTCACAACMGAATCCAATGGCTACCCGGAGCGGAGAAGGAAACTATGGTTCTCCTTGCTGGCGGTCATCGACAGARGACCTCGGAGGYTCTAACRGAGCGTCATATCGAGGAAATCGACCGCCTGAGGAAGARAATYGACAGGTTGAAMTCGCGAGGSAGYGACGGAGGAGTACRCGACATAGAAGAGAAGATCAAGAGGGTCCAGGAGGCCATGGAGGCCAGAGTGGTTTGGCTGGTAATGGTGTTCGACAAAGGTGCGTAACGAGTAGCTCCTTATGAMAGTMMTCTTCMAACTGACTTCTRTYAAGAACCAATACTCGAAGAGCACCGAAGGTCTGCACCGGCGCTACTCAAGCTTATCACGAACAACCGGCTCCCGCCACTCCCCGACTCGGAGGAGGATGAACTAGCAAACGTATTTCGGTTATCATTTCGAGCGGGAAAACCATACCCGACCGACATCATGAAATACATGAAGACACTGAACAGTTCACGAGCCAATACCTACCGCCGACTGACTCTTCGAGGTGGAGACTTCCTGTCATTTGTTATCGAAACWCGCGCCTCGACGCACTTCGCCCATTTCTTCACCGACAGTGCMAAGATCATCGYCGTGCAACTCGAGATATGGGGTTTGATAGGACGAACTGTKCGTTCGATGTGGGAKCAGGTTCTATAYGTCTGCAGTGACGTTCCTGGCCTACCGATACCGGATGGAGCTGACGATGTCAACGCCGCGTACTGCACCGAGCTGGTCGAACACATTAGCAGCCTCACATCCGAGACCTATGTCTCAACTGTGGTTCTCGACATCCTCATGGAAGTTGCAGATTCCCTTTTCAACGAGCATTTCTCAGCCGAGTTTCTCTATATCGGTACTCGCAGYGAAGATTACAAAGACTCATACAATGGGTATGCGGCCGACGTACTGGGTAGCTTCGAGAAGGCGATGGAACTATCGTTCAAGGAGACACCGCAGAACTGGAAGGTGGAAGATAGGCGTGTACGACAAAACGCCCTGCCTAAGCTTCGTGTTCTTCTCCTGGGCCAGGCTGCGTTCAGAGCGGATGGGAGCCCCCACTTTGATAGCCCATTCCCTTTATTTTCACCGATGTGTGGGGCAAGCATCATCGACGATTGGCTGTGCGCTAAGGATAGCGTTCAAATGGTACGTGATTTGACATAGAAATGATAAACCTTAGGCTAACTCCCAGTAACTTCTCGTTCACTAGGTTTCCAGCTGGTTTCTTCCAGGGATCACGATGATCCAAAACCTGGCCCTTGGTCGATCCAGTAGCCTTCCTATTGCGTCGTATCCAGACGCTATCACGCTCTTTCTAAAGCATTGGTTGGGTTATGAAACTCATCCTGACTGGAATTCTTCCAGTGCTGACGAGATGCTCAACAAGACCTTCGAAGACGATGAATTGGGATCCGAGGTAGTAAAGGCCGCCTTCGACGTTGTCGTTCGGCTACTATGGCGTTATCGGCAATCAGTCCTTCTTCCCGCGCAAAGGCTCTTGCCACCTATGCCTCGAGTGAAAGCTTACGGATCTCGCACTCCTTCCGATATCCAAGATCCCGACCTCTTCAAGACGATATCCGAGGATGGAGTTGCCATGATGGGACGGTGGATGAAGTACGTGGCCAAGGAGACAAAGACGCAGCAGAAACACGTCACACATAGACTCCACCCCAACATCCCGGACCCTCTGCTGGAAGAGATAGCAGAACAGGAGCAAACCACTGGACGCCCCTCCCCATTCCCCCCTATTCTCGAAGCTCTCGTCTGCTCACCTATCAACTATCTCGTCTCCCTGACTGGTCCTCCTAACAACGACCACCACTACCTCAATACCCTTCGATACGTTAGCGACGAGGTCAGGTTCTACGAGAATCAGCTCCTCCCAGCCCTGAGCCACGTGGAACCTGTACTAACCTTGTTTACGGAGCTGGTGAGCGTCGTCCATCAGCACCCTGACCTCCATGAAGCCAAGTTCTGGCCGAACATCCCACTCCTTTCTGACGGCGCTCGCGAGATCGATGCCGGGGCGTACTACAAGCTTCACGTTCGAAAGTCTCGTGAGTCTCGAATGGAAGTCTTCAAGTCTGCACTCACTTCCTTTGCCAAGCGAATCGGTGCAGCCGACTGTCTCGGTGTCCTTATCGATGAGGACTCAAACGAGGACGACAAACCAGCGCGGGCGAAGATAACCCACAAACTACACCCRGCTCTCCATTCTATGTTTGTCCAAATGCTCCATCAAGCTACGCTCGTATCCCACCATCTCTCCGTTATCGACTTCTCGCCTCGGCTTAGACAATGGCCTTCTGTCGACGCAAGCTGGTTCTCCGACGAAGACGAAGACAACCCTTTACTCAACATCGGTCACCTATTCAGTAGCGAGGCTGAACTAGAGCAGCTGTACCAGGTGAAAGTGGTGCAACAAGCGCTTGGGGACGACGAACCAAACGACGAGCAAGTAGAAGACGACGCTTTCAACCCCGAGTATGGTCGCCTGTCCAACAGCCTCACTCAATCTCAGAAGCCCTCACAGATTGATGATATTGAGAGTGCTACCAGTCAGAAACGTGGTAATACTGAAGTGGAGTCGCCGACAGCATCGCCTTTGCCGAAACGAATGAAAGCGTCGGATGGAGAGGGAGGGTCAGAGGAATAAGCAGAGGGATCCGATGTGGGAAATAATTACCAAATGTAGATACTTATCCCATAGCGAAAACATGAGACCCGCCGCCATTCACCATTTTTCGCGTTGCCTCTTGATCCAAGCTCAGCGAGCTCAGTACCCCCGCATTCTCCATTCATTTTCATATTTAATCATTAGCTGCAAAAGGGCAGGAGCCCAGAGCGATGAAGGAATTCATTTGTTCGAGATGCGACAAGGACCTCGAGTCCAAGGCAAAACTCAGAATGCATCGCGTCTGGTGCGACGGGATCCAGGTAAGCCAACAACTATTTACTGGTGCGACGATGACCCACGCCGGAGCAGACTCAGCGGCTGAAGATTGACTCCAACCTCGAGGAGCCAGGCACAAAAGATACGGAGGTCAGCCTAGATGGATTCTCGTCAACTCTAGAAGTCATCTAACGACCACCCAAAGACTGTACCAAGGCAGCCCACTGTCGCAACCCTCCACCATGCGGCCGATGAAGTTTCTACCTTATCTACCGAGCAAAAAACCCCACTTATCAGCAAAGCGGTGCGTCAATACGTGAACGTCAAACGCCTGCCTTCATTTATAGCCCCTAACCTTCAGCATCGCACCGGACTGCAATTTGGGCTTCGAAAAGGCGACTCGACTAATAGCACTCAATCCAAGGATTTTAATTCAGCAAGCCAGCGTTCTCGGAAGCTTCCTGCCGGCCAGTCATCTTCCCAGCCCAAAACACAGGAGGTGAGCGAACATGTCAGCCTCACTCTTGCCCCAAACGTTGATCACCTTCCAGCATCCAGCATCGATGGCTCGTCGGCAGTTCCTAGCGCCTGCTGGTAAAGGCAGTTCGGGTTTGGTGCGTTCCGCTGTCATCCTCTCCGATACCGTTCGCTCATTTATGTAAATCGTTGCAAGACTCGACCAGCCCCGACTACGCAGGAGGGTCAAGCGTTTACGGGTTCTCTCGGAGCAATGGTACGCTCCAGGACGGCTCTACTGCAGCATCCATTCAATTAACCTCACCAGATTCGACGACTATCCCAAAAGCCGAAGAAACATCAGCCTCAGAAGTCGACGCTGGCACCGAAACGAATAGAACTCGCACAGCCGTCTCCGGAGGCGCCTAAGCAAGGAAAGTCAGGATTTAGAGAGAGACTTACACAGGTGAGTTATCGTTTGGGTTTTATCAGTCCTCTGCTGACTGGCGTTGTAATCAGGAGTCTCCTGGTCGCTACAATGTCCTAGATTCAGACGACGTACGTTATCTCAGTCTAACCACTGGCTTCTACCAAGGTTAAATTATATGTGCCAGTACGGACGGGATTTATTTGATGGAACAGGATCCGATTATTGGGATGGGGTACAGTCATACGCATGTCGTCGCTGCGACTACTGACACTTGTTTCATGACCCTTAGAACGCAAGGAAGAAAACGGTCGAGCAGGTCAACAACAGAAAGTTAGACCTTGCACCTAACGAGGTACGTACTAGATACCAGCATTGTTTGTTCCATGTCTGATGCACCAGCCGCCCAGGGTGCGAGCGTGAAGTCAGTAGTAGAGAGTAAAGAAAGAAGGCGAACTCTGACTCCTACTCAGGTGCGTACCACTGCCCAACGACTCATCATTTCTCCTCCGACCAACCTCCGATGCTTCTGTCTTTAGCTTATCTCCCCAGCCCACATGGACATCAGCGTTGAGAGGCCCATTACCACTGAGGTACGACCATATATCACCATTGTGGCTGCGACTACTGACAACGTTCAGGACACGAGTACGAAAACGGTCGAGCCAGACGACGAAAGGAACTTAGATTTCGCTCATAACGAGGTATGTAGTCGGTAGTAGCATTGTTTAATCATGTCTGACACCTGCGGCTCAGGAGACGGGCGCGAAGGCTGTAGGAGAGGATACCCTAAAGGCGCGAATTCTGGTTCCGACTCAGGTGCGTACCTCCGTCTCGGAAAGATCAATTCTCCTGTGGCCTACGTCTTACACTTCCGTTTAGCCCATCTCCCCAATCTACATGCACGTCAGTGTTGGAAGGCCCATCGCCGTCGAGGTACGACCGTATATCAACATCGTGGCTGCGATTACTGACTTTTGTTTGGCATCGCTCAGGACACAAGTACGAAAGCGGCTGAGCGGGAAGACGAAAGGAAGTTTGACTTTGCACCTAACGAGGTACGTAGTCGGTACTAGCATCATTTACTCATCCGTGACATACTTGTCGCTCAGGAGGTGAGCATGAAGGCTGTAGAGGACGATAACCAAAGGACACGAACTCTGGTTCCGACTCAAGTATGTACCGTTGCCTACGATAGACCAAATGTCCTCTGACCAACCTCCGACGCTCCCGTCTTCAGCCTATCTCTGCAACCCATACCCATATCAGCGTCGACAGGCCCAGTACCATCGACAAGGTCAGTACCAATAACATCATTGCTTATACGACTTCTGAGTAACTTCGATCTGTCCATGTTAGATGCGTCTCGACGGGGCTAAAAAGATAGGTACAGCGAGTATGAATGTAGGACGACGAGATATAAACCAGGTGCGCACGACTTGTGGTCACTATGAAGGTTATCCTGACTGTTGATTAGGTCTTAAACCCTCCTGGAAAGGATGTCGGCATTAGGCGCACTCAGGCGGTGTCGGATAAGGTAAGCAGAATCAACAGAATGAGGTCTAAGGTGGCGAGTAAAGGCTCATGGACTCTTAGCGAGTCAGATCCAACGGACAGGGAAGGTACCTAGAGCCTCACGAAGGGGGGAACGTCCTCGTGGAGTCAACACCCGCCGGTGCTGGCAATGGCGCGCCTGCCAAGGTACGAGACCTACTAGCGATGGACTGAACATGTCAGCTTACAGTACCTGTCATATAGCCTGTTGCTATTCTTCCTGGTGCTGGAAGGCACCTTGAATTGCACGAGGGAGGGAAGGTGCTTGTGGACCCCACGCCGGAAGGCATGGACCAAGGGAATGGAGAGAAAGGCGAGGTCGATGACGAGTTGATTCAACTGCCTCTACTAAGCTCGGTGGGCCTGGTTATCAACAAACGTCTCAAGCTCTACATCTGTACCGACTGCCAGCAGGCCGTAACGTCCAAGTCGGTCGCTAACCACTTGAACCGGAATGAGCGGAAATGCGTTAACCCGGGAAGACTCTCGAGAATCGACGCCATCTCAACCGAATACGGGATCGATGCGGCCCTTCCTGACCTTCATCACTCGACCGCACCCATTCGGGCGATCCAAGGCCTGAAGATTAAATATAAATCTGGATGTCCTCAATGTCCGATGTCTGGGTCGCATTCACGGGTTCTCCAGCATATCGGCGACAAACACGATGGATCACCCCTGAAACCCATCGAACACGTACCTACTCAGGCGCTGAACGGGAAGACTAGCCCTAACTTCCGTGTCATACCCCCTGCGCAGGAAGTAGACGAAAAGACTCTCGAAGAGGCTCTCCTTCACGAGTTTGATACGTATACCCCTTACGCCGATGACAAGTTCGTGCCACCGGAAGACTCACGACTTATCAGCCCCTGGATCCTTCGCACCGGATGGCATCGGTACACCAAAGGCCTTGACGTCTCGAAGTGTCGGGACCTTGTCAGCCTTCCATCGATACACGAAAAAGAATTCGACGGACTCGGAGACGCCGTTCACCAGTATTTAGTGAACGCCAGTTCGCTCATTGGTCATACGGACCAGTTCGTCCTCCAAAAGATCAACACGTCGGAGGAGTGAGTCGTACTACCCTTTTTACTCAACTTTGAAATTCTGACCCTTTCGCCACGATGATCCCAGTGCGATGAATCATACGCCTCTCCACGAACACCATCAATCAACCACCATTCGGAACTATGCGACTGTCGTTACACACTTGGTTGCGGCGGTCATGCGTGGAGGGTTCGACGAGTTCAAGCTACCTTCTTCGGACGAAATACAGCTCGCAGTTTCTCGGTTAAAGGCTGAGCGCACCCAAGCGAATTTACACAGCCTCTTCGTCGCCCTCTGGCTCCGACGGTGGAGCCCAACTCAGGAACAACCCTTCGCCGATCCGACGATCTCCTTTATCGCACTATCCATGCTCCAGAAGGATGGCTCGTTTGCTCCTCCCAAAGACGTTACGGGAGTGATCGCCAAGTTATGTTATGCAATCCAACTCACCGTCCTCAGGGAGGTTCACGGCCTTGTCCAATCCCGCGAGGCTTCCGATACTCTAGAGGCGTTCGACCCCTTTGAAGCGTTCCTTGTCGAAGCCAAACCCTCAACTTTCCAGAGTCTCAGATTTTACCAGCATTTTGCGACTTCGATTGCGATGAAGACCATCAGTCTCCCCCGAATCATTTGGCCAGACCGAGAGATCGGTGACTTCCTACGCATGATATACCTTGGGAAGAGGGTTTCGTTGGACGATATTAGAGGAGTGATTGCGAGGGTGGAACAGGAGGTCTGCGAGATATGGGAGACGAAGGTGCTGCGAGGTCTGAAGATCCACGTCCCTTCTCAGGAGCCAGTCGACAACCTTCGTGATTCAACCCGGGGCTATTCTTTTCTCGAGGACCCTCAAAACGACTACGCGACCTATAGGTCGGCTTTAAGTAGCCAGTTCCTCAAGAACCCCGAACACAAGTCGAAGTTCACGAAGCCGATACCTGGTAGCGACCGTGTAGGCTTCAACGTGCCTGGGTGCAGGGAATGGCTTGCTGATCTCGCCCGAGTGGAGGGTCTACTCATGCTGCTGGTCGAGATGAAGAGTGGTGCTCCAATTCGTGCGAGCGAGCTCTCGTCAACCCTCGCTTGTAACTCCAGCTGCAGGACGAGGAATCTCTACGCCTTTGGGAAGCACATATCTGTCGTTCGTTAGGGTTAGGGTTAGGGTTAGGGTTAGGGTTAGGGTTAGGGTTAGGGTTAGGGTTAGGGTTAGGGTTAGGGTTAGGGTTAGGGTTAGGGTTAGGGTTAGGGT
>SDEE01001091.1:0-13378 GCA_004126415.1 Candolleomyces aberdarensis | reverse complement strand
GTCGTCGAGCACCCCTCGTCGCCGTCGTGCTCGACGTGCTCGGTCAACAAACTCTCCCCGGCATCTCGACTCGTTTTGATCACCGTCCTCTGTCTCCATTGAAGCCCGGCGACCGTTCGTCATCCGTCCTCCCAAATGGACATCGATCCAGATGCGAAGCCCTCGTACGTCGTCCTCCCCCGCCCCCTGCCTGCCGTCTCATTCTGCGCCCCACAGCTCCCAGAAGCCCCCCGTCGTCAGAGGTGCCCGCGCCTGCACAGTATGCCGGACAGCCAAGGTCCGTTCTCCAAGGGCCGTGTCTCGCCCTCCCCGCACTCACCTCCCCCCNTTCCAGATGAAGTGTGTCGGCGCCGAGGACGGCGGCAAGCCCTGCCAGCGCTGCAAGCGAGCCAACACCGCGTCCGTCTCTTTTGCTGTCCCTCCGCATCCCTCCTCTGACCCATCTCCAGATGCGTGTTCGAAAAGCATCGCCGAGGCAGGAAACCTGGTTCAAAGTACGTCCGATCCTCTCTTCCTCGTCCAGCCATCACCCATCTCCTCCCCATCCAGGCTTTCCGAAGCTTCCAAGATGCTTCGCCGCCTCGAAAAGGGTCTCAATACTGCCAAATTAAAATCACAACCCCCAGAAGCGTCCCCTACCGTCTATCCGCCACCAGAACTTCACGGCCCTCCCCCCGCCCAGGAAGCATACCCTGGCATCCCTCCCCAGGATGGTGCCTACAACTCTCCGCCGGGGACCTCGCAGTACATGTCGGGTTCCATCCCTCCCATCAGCATCCCTAGCTATCAGAACGGCGGCGACTCGTACCCCTCCGGTTCCAACGGCAACCACAATATAGACCCCGACGAAGAAGATGACGACGATGCAGACAAAAACGAAGATTCGTTTTACCCTGCAAAGCTCATCAAGCGCGAGAACCAGCGCAACTCATTCTTTAGGACCATCCTCAATCCAGAGGAGGCCCCCACGGCCGGGTCCCCCACCCAGCAGGGTGTCCAGCATCCGAACAATCATCACCCCAGGGCCCAACCATCTCCCCCTGGGCCACTGGACCCCATTTCATCTGGGATTCTGACCGAGGAGGATGCAAAAATGCTTTTCGATCTTCTCTTCCTCCGCCTCAACCCGTTCATCAACCTCTTTGACCCGGCCTTGCACACCGCTCCCTATGTGCGGCACAAATGTCCTTTCCTTTTTACAACTCTTATCATGGTCTGCTGCAAATTCTGGAGGCCTAATCTCTTCAGGACAACCCAGAAACTCGCAAACGATTTTGCTGTTAGAGCCTTCGCTGAAGCTTGGAAACGTGTAGAAGTCGTTCAAGCTTTCGCCTGTCTTACGTACTGGAAGGATCCAGACGACAACGTACGTTCGATTTGACTCGACTCTTCTCGATTTCCCTTGACCCACATCCACGCGCAGCGGACATGGACGTATATTGGATACGTGAGTATGGCCACATTCATTAGAAATGTCCGGTGCTAAATCCCTGTCAAGGCGTGCCGTATGGCCGTTGAACTCGGCCTAAATCGATTTATCTCACACCCTGTGCCCAACGAGACCGATTTGCAACGGCTCGAGCGTCGAAACCGGGAAAGGACATATCTCGTCCTTTTCGTCCACGATCGCAGTCTGAGCACACAAACCGGACGGCATTGGATGTTGCCCGAGGGCGAATTGGTAAAACACTCCACCAGCTGGCATACCGGCGGTATCAAGGGTATCGTGCGTCCGGAGGATGTGATCATTTCCGCTTTTGTACAGCTGCGACTTATTGCCGTAGGTCCCTTGACAGAATCTCGTTGTCGCGCTCCCTTGACACCTCCGCTTCTAGGCCGAAACTACAGACATCTTCGCGAGCAACAAAGGGAATACGGATATCGATTATGCGCAAGTCTTGCGCAAGTGCAACGACAAGCTGACAACCTGGGACGAAACCTGGCGCGCGGAGATGGTCAAAGGTGAATCCCTCTCGACTCTGTTGTGGATGACATGACTTACGTTCATCTAGCTAAAGGCGAAACCTTCCATCTGTCCTTCCTGTCCTTCTTCAGGCTTTACGTTCGCCTCTTCTTAAACAGCTTTGGGATTCAAGCATCCTTGATTCCCGTACGTCCTGAATCGGGAACATCAGACCACCACCTGACTTTGACCTGCAGGGAAGCCGAACGCCACCTAGTTTGCAAGCTTTAACGACTTGCTATACCAGTGCCCTTGACTCGCTAAGGATTGTTTCGGACGATTTTGTGAAAATGAGTATGCTAGTAAGTGCAGATCCCTGTCTTTTGAGGTGTTTTATACTGAGACTTCTTACACAGTGCTATGGTCAAGACTCTATCACGGTCATGACAGCTTACTCTGCTGTATTTCTATTGAGGGTAACGATTCTTCAAAAGGCAGTCCGTCACTCGAAGTACTCACTGTTTGGCTTTTAGCTTTTGCAAACACCCATCACATTCGCTCAAATCGGCGAGACCGTCGCCAGTGATATTTATCGGTTGATCCACAAGACAGCGGATTCATACTACGATGCTTCTCATCTCTCCCCCGTCGCGACATCAGCAGCTTATCACGCTCGGTTCCTGCACAGTCTTTTGGCCAATGATATATTTCGATCACGGCGGACTGACAGAGAACGTAACGACAACGGTATGCCAATTGATCCCCGGCTTCAAAGTATGTCGCCAATTTCTTCAAGTTTTTTTGGTCCCCGGAAATACTCACGCCTCGATGCTTCTTAGATCAAGGTCCTCAGCAAGTTGTGCAAGCTTCTCCAACACAGGCGTCTTATCCCCATCAGGTCCCTCGTTCACAAGACCAGGCCTTCCAGTTCCCTGCCTCACCCAACATGCCAGCCCATCCGCACGCTGGCATGGCACCTAATGTTTATCAGCAACAAGTTCCCCAACAGCAGCAGCAGCAGCAGCAGCAGGCGCAGCAGCAACAGGCGCAGTCGGGTCAGCAGCAGCAGCAGCAGCAGCAGCATCAACAACAGCAGGAATATGTTGTGGCGCAACAACAGGCCGTCAACAATGCGGCCAATATGAATTACTATTCGGCCACACATCCCAACCTCCCTGCGGCGTCGCATCACGCCTCGGAACTCGACGCTCATTACTGGAAGAACATGTTCATTGAACTCGGATTTGGCGAAAACAACGAGACTCAGACAAATGTTCTCGCTGTCGGAACTAGCGACCTTCGAAACGCGCCTTACATGGAACATCCCACTGTCCACCACCACCAGCCCCCTCAACATAGCATGCATCAAGGCCCGATCCCATACCATTCCAGCGTACACCCACCCATGCAAGTCTCCGTCCACCCTCAGTATAACCATTAGTTATGCCCGCTCTCGATCTGAACTTTCTGGCCTGAAAACAAGTATTTCTGTAATCCGCAATTTATTCCTCTCGTCAGTAACATTTGTATTTCACTCATTCTACAACACTTCGGTGTGTACTTTTGTGCTATCTAATTCTGTACTTTCTTCATTCATGATAATCCCTCCCCTTTGTCTGACCCGTCGCATGTCCGCTTAACCTTACTTACGTACTTAGTGGTTTGTATTATGCTCTCTCTTCCTGTTGTATCCCCTCTGTCTTTTCAAATGACACTTTTTCCAACCCCCTCACCTTTTCTCTCTTACTATTTGCTTCGAATATAGAGGGAACCAAGCATACGTATACTGTAGAGTTTTGTCGATACTTTCGACGTGTACTTGACATGTGCGATTGAAATTCATAAACGGTTCATTTACGGACATCATGATGACTCTTCTCCGATGGGGAAGACAAGTAGAGACTTGCCTACCGCGGCAGCGATACGGGGTATACCAGGCAGGGAAAGAAAGTCGAAATCGCAAACAAACTGAGGTCTTTGTCTCAAGGTGAACACGGTTGGTTGGGCTTGAACAAAGTTGGTATTGTGGACTTGGATAGTCGCTCCCCGTGCTGGTGATTGCGTTGAGATGCCAAAGTGTTCTGGGTACGTCCGACACCATCTAAGGATGTAACTTCAGGATAATTGAAGAATGAAACAAAGGAACACGCACCTGAAACGGTACCCTCCATCTAGGGTTCCTTGGGCAGTTACGGCAGGCTTACCGCCTCTCATGTTGGATAAATCCCAGATCGAGAAACGCGTACCAAATACACCTCCAATTCTATAAACCTCATGAATGGTCAAATCATTGAAAGGGATAACATATGCACACGTACATGTCAACTGAATCCGACCTCCAGGCTGTCGAACCCGACCACTTGACGGGGTGGCCCATACAAGAGGCGGACAGAGCATACGGCTCAACCAGCTCAACGAGGCTCGAATGGCGCAAATTGCCCTCCTCAATGTCCACCGGGTCCGAGCGCCAATCTGTAAGGTACACAGAGCCGCGACAGTCCGAGACGAGAAACTCTTTGCTAGTGTGCGGGTGGGAGCTGATAGAGGTGAGAGGGTGAGGGAATGGAATGACATAGGCGGTTGGCTGTGGGCGAGATTCGTCGTCGTCATCCATGCCGTCCTCGTTGTCTTGTTGCGCGCCTCTGGGCGTTGCAGGCGGGTGCAGGTCCCATACCATGAGCATTTTGTCGTCTATATCAAGTTAGATAGACCCAAATGGGAAGCGAGAGGAATGCACGCACCAGACACGGTCGCGAGATACCGCGAGCTATCCTCGCTCCAACCGCCACAAAAGGTCATGTCGTTTATCAATCCATGGTGCCCACTGAGGCTCCCTCCAAAGGGATAAATGTATTCAGCCTCGGTGGACGACTTTGAAAGCAGGTGGAGGCCGAAATCCTCGGTTGCGACTGCAAGTCTACCTGCAGATGAGAATGAGTGGCAGAAAGTAGGTGGAGAACGCACTCTATCGACCAGCTGTCGCTGCTGAGAGGCGATACTGCTGCTGAGGACCACGCAATGGAAGTTATACGCGTTCCAATGTGAAAGGACGCGATGCACCGGCATTCTTGGTTGGTCTAAGCGATGGGTGAGTGGGGAACGATTAATCAAAGAAAAAAAGACATACGATAGAGACGACCTGGAGAGAATGCGAGCCAGCGATGGCGACGAGGTCGGTTGCATCGTCGGTGTGGCAGGCGCGGAGGGCGTATATTTGAGTGGGATGGTCGAATTGGAGGTCCATGGCGGGAAAAACAAAGCTTGACACTCACCTTGATGACCAGAAAAGGTCCAAATCCGTGGCTGCTGGTTGCGCTCTCCCTTTCCTCCTTCGCCGCCTTCTACTCCGTCGTCAAGCGCAGAGAACAGACAAACCCCGCTTCTGCTCTCCCAAGACAAGCTGACCACCCTCTCGTCCCCCCCAGGCACAGGGACCCCAACTAGCTCACTACCCATGGCGATCGATAACGCTCCCCCCACTTTCGACCACTCACTCATCACCGTCATCTATGTTCTTGGAGGGCCTGGCGCAGGTATATTCACCCACAGATTGCTCTGTAGACCCCCCATACTCATTGCAAACGCAGGCAAGGGAACCCAGTGTGCCAACCTCGTCAAGGATTTCGGTTTCTCTCATCTTTCTGGTGGGTACATTGCTGCCGGCTTCAGATCACTAACTAACTTTCAATGCAGCCGGAGATCTCTTGCGTCATGAACAGAACCGCGAGGGCTCGGAGTATGGGGAGCTCATCAGGACATACATCCGCGAGGGCACCATCGTCCCAATGGAAATCACTATTAAATTACTCGAAAACGCAATGAAGGCTGAATTAGAAAAGGGTCGCGAAGGCGAAGGCTGGGCCAATGGCAAAGGTCGATTCCTCATCGACGGTTTCCCTCGCAAGATGGACCAAGCCATGAAATTTGACGAAACCGTGCGTGCTGTCCTCGATCGTTACCTACCCTTCCAACGCTGACCTCCCTTTTTTAGGTCTGCTTGGCCTCAAAGGTTCTCTTCTTCACTACAACAGAAGAGGTCATGCTTGCTCGCCTGCTGGAACGTGGCAAGACGAGTGGTCGAGAGGATGACAATGTCGAAAGTATCAAGAAGCGCTTCCGTACCTACGCCAACGACACGATGCCAGTCATTGAATACTATGCTTCTCAAGACAAGGTCGCTGAAGTAAGTTACCCCCCTCCAAACTGGCCGTTCCCTGTCGCTAAAGGATCACTAGATCGACAGTACCGCCTCCATCGAACAAGTTTACGAGGCTGCAAAGGCCGCCGTTCAGAACATCTTCTCCCAGAAGGACCAAACTGCTTAGAATCTCTAATGTACCTATTCACCCGGACACTTTAATTCACATGGACTTGGATATGCAACGCAGACTCCCCTCTAGGCCACATAGATTTCAAAGGTAGGCCTATCCTCGGATGACGTCGACGCCCTACATTCTGCCCATCCATTCGGCTCTATGACGTTTATCGCACCGTCTGAACACACCAAATGAGCGTCTTCGTCACTGGAATCCTAAAGCAGAACGTCAGAGGTTGTCTGAACGATATACCGACTAAAACTCTTACAGGATGCCACTCCCAGCCACCACAACGATAATACTCGATCAAGTTCTCGCCTTGACTCCCAGGAGCGAGTGCCCCCTTCTCGTCGTACCGCAAATCGACATGCGCTCCCTCCTGATAGGCAGCCATCATCGCTGCCCAGGTCTTGGCTACAAACTGCTCTCTCGCAGCTGCATCATCTTCCGACAAGGTAGGATCCCTCAGCGGCCTGATGACCACGATATCACAGGTATTCGGTGGTGGTGGGATCGAGTGCGAGAGAGGTGTGATCCTGAACGTAGGTTCCAAACGGTCGACGTTGATCGTAGAGAGGAAGTACGCGAATGGACCTTGTAGTTCCACCGTGCCCCCTTCTGCTGATGCCGGAACGAAGGACTTGCTTCCGGAGTCATAGATCTCTGGAGCAGTGTTGCTCGGCGAAGTTGGCAGCAAACGAGCGCGAGCTTTGAACCATTTCGTGCTGTTTTGTTCGGCTGCAATCTTGAATCTGAAATCACAACGAATTGGTTAGGTGAAAATGTTTTTATGATGACAAGTGCACGTACCTCTCCAGTCCAGGATGCTCGGCCCTCAGAGCTTCCGAAGAATGGAGTATCGCGGCATGCAGGGACGTAGATGTCACCACCACTGACACAATAGTCTTCGTGACGGTATCCGTCCCACCTTCCGACGACGCAGGAGATTTGAGCTCCGTTGCAGCCAGAGATAACGGCACGCGTTTGCCTTCACCGGAGACAAATGCACGGACAGATTGAAGTCGATAATCAATGTCCTTGGCTGCACCCTCTCCGCTCGGCACAGGGAACAGCGAGGAATACAACGCATTCGCCGTTCCACAGGGCACCAATGCAATGTAGATCCTCCGGACCGTAGCCGTACCTGAACGATCCTTGAACAGCTCGTTCACGACTTCGTTCACAGTCCCATCGCCAGAGCCAATGACAACGGAAAGTGGCTCTCCGCCGGTGATACCGCGAAGAAATTCGGATACCACTTGTCCTGCGTGCCCTTCATGGGTGGTTTCGACTGTCAAGTCTACCTTCTTGCCCTGGTCAGTGAGGAGAGGCAGCACATGTTCTTGGAAAAAGGGCTTTGCGCTACGATCGCCGCAGGCTGGGTTGTAGATTACAAGTAGAGGCATCGAGGTTCGATATCAAGAGAAAGAGGGGCGTCAGGTGTCGTGAGTCATTGCAAGAAGCATAAGATAAGTACTGGTTTGTAACCATCCAAACGGACCCGGAACGATGACGCCTTCCATACGCAGTTCCTAAAACGATCCTTCGTCATCTATGCGAGGATTCTAAACGTAGTTGCTACAGTGGAAAAAAGGACTAGTGCAAGTTTGTTCATGCAATGGGATAATACAGAATAAAATAAACAGACCAAGAAAGTCCGGGAGTAAAATTGCGAATAAGAAAGGTATAGACATGAAAAGAAGAAAAAGAACCGCAACAGTGGTAGGGTATCAATCATGTAACAGCGTCCAACCCGTATGAGTAATGGTCTATCGACCCTAAGTCCCCGAGAGACCCGGATTATGACAAGAAGTTACTCTCACTGCCTTCCTGCTCCGTTTCCTGTCCATTCTCAATCTCGCCGAAGACTTCGAGAGAAAGTGGTGACGTAGGTGTCTCCCGTCCGCTAGCTCGCTCAGTCCGTCTTCTCCGCCTCTTCTGCGAAAGTGCATTGACAGTGGGAGAGGGCGGAACGATGAAACCGTCGTTCTGTAACCGAGTCAACATATCCAACGCCATGACAGCAGTTTCGTTTCCAGGACTAGCAGGACCGTCGGCAGACTGAGACGATTTGTCCGCCGGTTGTCGCTTATTCCGACGTCGAACGACGTCTCCATTACGGAGTTTCTCGAGCAGGGCATCGAGGACGGCGCCTTCGGCCTCAGCAGTTTCGTCTGCTTCCCTCCTCCTGGCTTTACTCTCTTCCATCGCCTGCTTGCGTTTCTCTACAGCCAGTCGCTCTTCCTGAGCGGTCAGGTTATCACCTCGGCATTTCTGCAACGACCGTCAGTTAGACACATAAATACAAGGTAAGAATGGTGCACCCATACCCTGTAAGACGTCACAAAGGTCTTGAATATACCATAGAATTCAGATGAGGACATATTCTTGTCTTCTTCTCCATAGTAGTTAACGGCCTCGTTGAATGTAGTTTCTGCATTGTTGACATCATCCACGAGGTCTTCTAGCTGTCGACTGGCCTTGGCCACGAAGCTCCACATCTGGGTGCCGTATCGATTCTCTTGCAAGGGGTCCGAGAAGTGGTCTTCCAATTCCTTGCGAATATTCTTTAAGCCGTCACGCAATTCGCCCAGACCCTTTCTCAGGTCTAGGAGGTTCACTGAGAGAATGAGTGAGTAAATGAGAATACAGTCGGGGGAAATTAGACTTACCTCGATATGCTTCAGCGGGCTTTTCCAGCTCATCCAGGAAATCATCCATTTCAGGGAAATGCCTCGAAACGGTCTTCTCCAAGAAATGAAGTAAGGTAGTATTGTTAACCGATTTGGTGTCGACGAGCTTGTTGATACTGCTGATACGGAATCCGAAGGCACCACCCTTGATACCAGTGCTGTTCATGTAGTTTCCAATCAGTAGGATGAGCTAAAGAAAGATGGTTAACATAGGTCTGGAACAACGACACGCGGGAACATACATTGAGCAGCTCCTTGAAGCTCTTCGCAGCGAGAAGTGCATTGCCCGCTTCGATCAGTTTCCTTGCACCCTGAGCACATCAATGAGCCTAGTACAAGGATTCTAACAATAATGATACGCACATCGTCCAAAAGAGTCCACGTCTCTTCAAAGCTGACTCTATAGAGCATTCCCTCGATCCTAGGACCCAATCTATCAATTTGGATCAACTTGACCATGAGACGATCGGAAGGATGCAATCCAGCGAGCTCTTCCGCATCGGAATTGCGGTAAACGTTCAATTTTCCAACCTGTCCAATGATAAGTCACCGAAGGCACTACATTTTGGGAAAGAATTCACCTGTTCTGGGGTTGGAAGAACTGGTTTCAATTCGCTGAGGAAGACCTGAGTGCAGAGTTCCTGGTCGAATTGTTGTATCTTGAACGCAATTTCTTCTGGCTCCAGTTTCTTGACTCGCTGGATCAGGATTTCTGTGGAATAATTCAGCATCCGAAAATCACGAACAAAAAACTGAGGCACGTACCAACTCGCTTCTTGGTTTGCGGATCGAGAACACTCTTCAATTCGGCACGTTTGACTCTAGCTGTAGACGAACGTCAGTTCGACTGCGTGATCCTCACCACCAAAAGAAACAACTCACCAAGCAAATTGATTACAAGCTGTTTGGCCTTGAAGTCTTCCTCCATTTCCGTCCATACGCCATCTTTTGAAAGTTTCTGCAAAATCTCCCTTTCTTTCAAAGCTTGATCATCCTTCCACAACGTTTTAGCAACCTGTGTTTGAGGCAATTTATCCCACTGTAACTGCTTCATCTTCGTACTTGGAGTAAGAAGCATTTCTTTGCGAGCAGCAAATAGATTTCCTCCAAGAAGGGAAGTTCGAGCTGAGCTGGATCCGGAGCCAGGGGTCGAGCGGTATCCAGGAGCGGGCGGTGGTGGAGGTGGGGGAGGCGCTCCTGACATAAGTGTTGGGACCATGCCTTTGAAACCTGGAGGTGGAGGTGGAGGCGGAGGAGGTCCAGCTAGAGGAGGTGGAGGAGGCGGAGGCGGTCCAGCTAGAGGAGGAGGTGGTGGTCGAGGTGGCCGAGGTGGTCGAGGTGGCCGAGGTGGTCGAGGAGGTGGTCGAGGAGGTGGTCGMGGAGGACGTGGTGGCGCTGGAGGAGGAGGAGGACCYACCGGACCTCCTGCCGGTGCACCTCCCGCACCTCCCGCAGGTGGAAAATCCCAGAGTCAGGTTAACCAGCAGGCTGCTCAGGTCCATCGTGACCAATTGGCCTGGAAAACCAAGGTTAAAGACGCCAGACGAGAAGGGCGCAGAGACGGGAAAAGCTGGAAGCAAGTTTTGCGCGACAAAGGCCAGCCGACCAAGAAAGCTACCACGTGGCAAGGGCCGGGAGGCGCCCAAGGCTGGACTGCTGCCGATAAGCAACGTGTTCACGGCGCCCTCACCCAAGCCGGACGGGATCAAAAAGCCACAACCAACCTTCCTGCGAGAAACGCTCAGTTTAGATTGAATAACGGACGTAAGTGTTACCTCTGACTTTGTGATTCATTCAGCCAGACTAACCGCGACATTGCCACATCTCCAACAGCTGTCTTGGCTACCGGAAAAGACGCTCGTGTTGCCGTTCTCAATTCTCACCTGCACAMATCTGCTCCCATCGTCACGAACCCAAWTGCCGTCCCACCAAAGGTTACGGTACGTTTTGAGCTCATTACAACTAAACGATTGAGAAGCTAACTATCACGCCGTCAGCCACAACATTTCCGCAACGTGCGGTACCCAAACGATCATCCACGGTATCCTTCTCGTCCCTTGCCCAATTCCCTTTGGGGACAAAGCAACGGACTCACCGAGTTCCCGGTAGCGGCACGTCCTGGTGGGTACACCGGAGGTCATCAGGGGGCTGTGCGGGTCATTACGCAAGACAAAACTCCAACGAGACCCGCCAAGGTCGAAGGTTTAGTGGCCCATGGGGGCGACGGGACCMACCACCATTATCRGTTGCGGTCGTGAAAGTCCTGACTGAACCGATAACTACTAGGGGAATCTTGAACGTTGACCTATCTCAAAGACCCTTAGGAAATGCTATCACCGTCCTCCAATGTATATTATTTGATTTGGATATATTGTTCACTAAAGAAAGCGGTCGAAAAAGGTTGAGGTGATGGGCGACGCAACAGAGACAGGTTCGTATGCGAAATCAGATTGACTAAATAATCGCAATGCACGACATAGCAAAGGCTGATTCAAATACCAAACATTCGAGGTATTCGTTCATTAATTCATTCAGGGATACAGTCGGTAAACATGCATACAAAGCCGAAAGTCGAAGGTACAAGAGTCCACATACCAATGCATATGGGAGACGAATAAATATCATGAATATAGATAGATAGAATGCGTTAGATTCTTCAAGTTATTGATGCAGTTCTTGGTCAAGTCAAGGTCAAGGGCGAGGTTCTATGCAAGGTAGCGAACGAGACAGAGAGGAAACGAAGAAAAAGAGTACGTCTGACGAAGGGAAAAGGAATCAAGTTAATGAGAACAGAAAAGGTTCTAGCTGCGCCGGCCGAGTCAAGACTCGCTGCCTAAACATACTCCTCAAGGCCATCTACTCACGTCCCCTGTGCGGTCGTGGCGGACTCCGACTCCTATGTCGCCTTGGTCTGGAGTCGTGGGTGGATGAATGGGCAAGAGACGCAGACGACGGTTGAGGTTGTTGTGGACGAGGCTGGTGCACCATGATCCCCTCCGACCCGCATCGGAACATAGACCATGCCCGCCACCGCCGTAGCTGTGGACCCACTACCGACCCGTACGGCGATACGTAGTACTGGGGTGGAGCTGGTACACCGAATCCACCATATACGGGTGGGCTGGCCGGTGGGGTCGGTGGTTGGTGAGCCGTTGAAATGTTGGCCGAGAGGACCGGTGTAGGAGGGACCGCATGGCGTGGTATTGACGAAAACGAGCGTCGTATTCGAAAGGATGTTGACGAGGAGAGAGAAAACGAAGCGTGGTGTCGATCAAGCATTGCTGTCGTGTAGGCGGAGGGTCCGAGCCAAGGTCGATCGGAGACTTGTAGACGAGGTTGGACACTACGAGCGCGCAACCTTCACACCGCCGCCTTCACCATCCCCCTTCTTTCTCCCTACTGCTCCTCTTTATCGTCCTCCTAATCCTCTCCCCCTCCTCCATTCCCATACCCCTCGTGAGCTTGCCAACAGTCGCCACAGGGAAGTACGCTCCAGCGTACCCTGACTGTCCCGAGTACTCCCGTTTCCCTTTGGACTCGGACCGTCACCTCCACAGCAACGTCGACACCCTCCGGAGCTGATGACTCTAGTTCGGCGGCGCATAGACACTGTAGATGGAATGTGGTCGAAGGTGGAAGGATCCTGGCGCAGGAGCCGTACCGGCTTTTGCGAGGGGTGGAGATGTAACGTGCGAAGGCAGAAGGAGTAGCAGGCAGAGGACAGAGGGCAGACTCTGCAGAGTCCTATCCGCGCTCATCCCGTCTCCGATCATCTGCTGGCTCCAGGAGAAAGGTAGTCCGTTGCGTAACCGTACGTATCGCTCGGGCGACCATGAGGCAATAGACCCCGCGAAGGAGACACTGGGACGGTATGGATGCTCGGTCGATGCGCTCGGGGTCGATTTGGCTTCTATTCAAAATGGCTGGGAGTAGTCGGGGTGGATGGTGAGATTATACAAGACGCAGATGCCGGTTGAGCTTGCTGTGGGAGAGCCTGGTTTATCGTCCTCGCCTGGACCCACATTGGTGGATAGGCGTTGGAGGCAGGGCAGCCGGCGAGTGATCTTCGATATAGGTTGGTGTAACGCTCGATGGCACCTTCTCTGTGTTCTACTAAATATCACAGTCATAAAAAGAGGTCATTCACGTACGGTGAGGAAATGTCGGACGGACATGATCGATCACCCCTGTGTCGGGCGCGAGATGGCATCCTTCTGAGCTGCGTTCAACCCATCTTTCTACTACACGAAGAATGTATACTCGAAGGTTCCATAGGCGTCGTTTGGAAGAGGAGAATAGCGGCGGCGCGAAGTAGTGGAGAGAAAACAAGCGAAGAGCGGAAACGTTGGCAGAACACCGAGCCCTAACCCTGAAGGTCAGGCGGTCCGGTATTCGGCCGATTGGTCCAATAAATTGGGTGTCTGAGCAGAACGAGTGCGCTCAGAGTAAATAACCTTGAAGCCGGC
>SDEE01001090.1:0-13383 GCA_004126415.1 Candolleomyces aberdarensis | reverse complement strand
GTACGCCCATTGCCCGTCGCTCTTCCGGTTGGCGTCAATGCCAACCGACGACCGTCGTCCTTAGCCGCGCTTTTCATCCATCTGGTCGATATTCATGGCCACGTCGGTCATCGTTGGCGATGGGGGGACCATCGAGCGTTTTCCAATTGAATGGAGTACGTACAGCCCCGCATTCCGCTGCTCGTCCGTTACCCACTCCTTATCCCGCCCATAGCACAAACATCCTCACGTATNGGGCTTGGCTGTAATCACGCTTCCCCGCCACGCCACATAGCCTCGAGCCCGTCGGCGAGCGACCCCGATCTCTCGAATCATGAGTTCGATGTCAACTCGAAACGACAAGTTACCCGTCCTCAATGAAGGAGCGCCAGAATATCGCCCTACCCGTACGTCGTCACAGCTCATCTTTGCGAGGGAAAAAGCCATGTCAATGGAGCCTCAAACGCGCCTATCCTCCTCTGGACCCGCCGGCGAGCGATAGCGTCGAGGTAAGCTATAGATCGCCCAATTCTCATATGCATACTATCGCACTGTGCTGACGAGCCGCGACAGCGCATGAGCTAACACAGATTCCATGACCCCAATGGGCTTGGTTTCTTCTCATGTGTACACGCTATCGTCTTGGTCGCAATATATCTCTATCCTCATGGATGGCCCCGCCTCCCCGCCGGTCTTCCACGACTGCTCCAAAGCATGCCAGCTTGTCGGCGAGCGATAGCGTCGAGGTATGTATCTATATTCATACTCAGGATCTTGTGTTGACGAGTTGGCACAGCGCATGAGCTAACACAGATTCCCTGATCCAATGGGCTTGGTTTCTTCTCATGTGTACATGCCGTCGTTTCCGTCGCGATATCTTCGAAAACCTGCCAGCTTGGCCTGCCACCCGTCAGCGAGCGATAGCTTTGAGGTATGTATTGGTTTTTATACTAGAATATCTTGCTAATGAGTGAGTACAGCGTATGAGCTAACATAGATTCCATGATCTCAACGGGGTTGACCTCTGCGCCTGTACTTTGTCTATATGCTAGTCCGGACGTCTTTTTTTTTAACCTTACCTTACTTGATCGAATGCCCACACGTCCGAGATTCGATTCGTTCAGGAAGACACAGTGTGGAGTTAGGAGTTGGATCGATCGGTACAATGCAATGAAATCATTCTATGATAAATGTGCATCCGAATGAGCGTGAACGAGGCCATTGGATACGCTGATATGTAACTAATAAGCAATGCAAACAAAGAGCGAAAGGAAACGGTCGAGTGGGTAGGCGAGCAACAACTAGAGAGATAGTAGGTAGAGCTAGAATTAGGAAAGCAGCATCCAAGAGAGAACATGAATATTGTGTGGTATGTGTGTCTAGAGGACTCAGTTTCGTTGTACAGCGGCGTAAGATGGCTCAGCGAAGGTCTTCGCACTGGTTACTTCTATACTAGCATTACCTCCGTTGATACGAAGGTCAAAATCGCAGATGACGCCTGGGCCTACAAGGTTGGCCGCAGTGGCAAAGGTTTCTCGTCTGAGTCTTCGAATATATACTCCATGATCTGGAATATTGGGAAACGCAAGGGGTGGACGCCATAGAAAATCCCCAAGCTCCACAATTTGCGTGCCCCGTAGCGGTTTCGGCGGACGGCTGTTGTAGTCACAGGACATGGAATCGGCATCTCTAATAAAGGGGGGGATACGTATCGTTCGCCCTGAAAGACGATGCAAAAATGTGCTACGTGACGGTTTAGGAGGACGGCTTTATTCAGAGCTGAAGGGAGGTTCGCATGCGGTGGGCATATACAAGGATGAGTAAAATTGTCATTTTACGATGACTTTCTCGTTAACATCGATGTAAAAGCACCAAGAAAAAGGTTCCCTGAGAAGAAGGGAAATAGAGTTGGCCCCGTCCACTGGTCTCTTGAGTGCCTCACGGCCCTCTTGCAATGCCGTATCACTGCTATTGTGACCGCCCTCCTCGACTCCCAAACGCTCTGGAATAAAGTCCGAAAAGAAGGTGTCCTTGAAAAGGAAACGACAGACCGCGTTTGGCAGCGGGGCACAGGCGCTCGTACGCGTACTCAGCTAAGCGCTGCTGGCTCTGATTGATTCTGCCGTGTCATTCAGCAGCGACATTCAACGATTATTGACCGCATGGACTGGGGCACTTGTCAGCCAGTCACGATGTCAGCCCCTTTCTCTAGGGTATAAATAAATAACCCATCGCTCGTCCTTCTATCCTTCAGGCAACAGATCCTTCCCTCCTGCACTCGGCCCCGATTCGGAGGTACGCCCTTTGGGCCCTTGCTCGCCGCTGGTTTCTTCGGGACAGCGCTCCCGAAACATGAATTGAATAACAAATTCGCCGTCCTCAATGGGAGCGACAAAATATCGTCTTGCTTGCGCTCTCTATGTCGCCAAAATAGCCGCGAGGCAAGCTATCAATTGCTCAATTTTCATACTATGGCACTGTGCTGACGAGCCGGGATAGCGCATGAACTAACATAGATTCCATGATCTCATCGGGCATAGTTTCTTCTCATGTGTACATGCCGTCGCCGATACCTTGCTCACCGGATGGCAGTGGTAGATCATTCTTTCTGCCGTTTGCAAGCCTCTCCTACTTGTTTCATCTCAGACTCCTTCCTCGTGCTCCCATGGCGGGGGTCTCGGGCTTGCAGGCGGGACATCTTTCCTTCTTCACTCCCGGGACGGGCTGTGTTATCAAATCAAACAGACATGAAATCTCCTGAGTGCCTGCAGGCCAATTTAAACTACCCCTAGCGTCCTATGACCTTATCGAACGGCCGAAGTGTTCGTTCAGGAAGAGACAATCTGCAAATAGGGGTTGAATCCAATAATACAATCTATGATACATGTGCAGGAGGACGAAGCTATTGGATACACTAGTAACTAAGCAAGCAATGCGAATAACAAAACGAAACGGTCATGACAAATAACAAGAGGGTAGTAGGTATGTGGGAGGACAGCTAGACGTGCAAAGGCATCAATGAGAAGATACGAAGATCGTGTGGTATGTATGTGTGGAGGGGTCCGTTCCGTTGTGTGATTGATTGTATGAATGAAAGATAATTCGTGCGTGCGGGTCCAAATGCCAATGGAATGAAATGGTAGGAAATAAGGGTATGCCATCCAATGCAAGAGAGAAGAAAACAAACGGAGATGGGTTGAGGAAGAATTTAGAGTTGAATCCCGAAAATTGAACGAAAATAATCACGAATCATACCGGGGAATGATAACCCGACGCATTCCACTCATTCAACGATTCCCTCGAGTCCATCGGCAGAGCCAAGCCCTCCGCACTAGGACTCGTCGGGAACCGCGGCCTATACAGCGGCGCTGGATTCGACCTAATCCCATCAAGGCCGTGAATGGATGGGAGAACAACGGTCATCTCTTCATCCACCATCGAGGCTCCCGAGCGTCTGTTATCGAGCAAATCCTCCGGTTTCGACAAGGGTATAATCAGCGGCAACGCTGAATTCGAACTGCGAGCATCTTCATTATCCATTTTCAACCTCGTATTTGAAGGTAAGAAGGGCACCGGACTGGGTGGGATAGAATCCACCGGCGATCGTATCGTCGACGTAGTCCTTCCACGTCGATGGCGATGTGCCGAAGCATAGCCTTGCGGGATGGGTGAAGGGAGTGGGGGTGAAGGAGGTGCGAGAGCCGGAGGGGATTGTGGCAGTGGAGGGTACCCACTGGCAGTGCTACCACCGCTATACCTCGTAGGTCGAGGCATGGGCATGGGCATGGTGTAGTTATCGTTCCCCATATCGTAGAACACCTGCTTCTTTTGTAAATTCGTAGCTGAAGTCGAGGTCGCTGAGATCATCCGAGCAGACCCAGGCCTCCGACTGCGCGTAGTGTTGACAGTCGACGTTTCGGAGAGCGTACGGTCGCGGTGAGACCGGATAGCCTCTCTGAAAGACCGGGCATCATGGACGCTGCCTCCCCCTCCGTGCTGATGGTGGTGTTGGGCCTCGCCGCTAGGGGCGTTGACGACGAAAGTCCGACTCGCACTGCCACCACCCATAGACCCCAAGGACATCCCAAGTGGTTTGTGCATGTTGCTCCCTGAAGACGCTCGACGCGGGTCGAAACTTGATAATCCATTCAACGATCCGACGCCACCGCGCTCGTTTTCGTGGATTGCGCGGCCAAGTCCGACTTGGACGATGATGAGCGTGGGCATGATTCCCTATAGTGAGACCGCGTGGCGTCAGTATGAGAACGAAATAAGGGCAGACGTTTAGGGACTGAATACGTGGGACCCTGCGTTGCAATTGCCCTAGGCACGACTCGGGACGGGATTGTGCTGTTACAATTATGTCCGCAGCGCAACCGAAGTGTCGTGGACGGAAAATAGACGAGAGAAAAAGAGAAAGGAAAAGGAAAGGAAGGACTTACGACAACTTGAATCAACCCAGCATCTAGGATCGTGCTGGCGTTTGGATCGTTCTGGAACGCGAGGTCGAGGATCATGTACGTCGAGTAGAGTACACCCGATTCAATCCTGGGATAGAACAACCACACCGAAAAGAGAAGAGATTTCTGTCAGTCCCTGGGGAGTCACAGGGATGAGAAATGAAAACGCTTACAGAATGGTTATGGTAGCGTTGTACCGCTGCAACAACGAGTCCCCGATCATGACCCGAGTCTTGCGTCTGAGGTACCATATCCTTCCAGCTACACGCGTCAAAGCACATGGACGACGACAACGAAGAGAGAGTTTGAGTTTGAAAAGTCAAGTGAGGCGAGAGGTAGGAGGGCAGAGTATTTTTGAAACAGCAGCAAATGAGCGATCTGATAGGAACAACTGCGACAAGCTGTGGAAAGAAGTACGTACCAGTTAGTATGGTCAAGATGAGATTAAGGGCGAACGTCATAGCGAGGTAGACCCAGGCGTGCCGGAATAGGTTCTTCGCCGCGCCTTCGAACAGGTACCCGCATACTAGGATCCGAGAGAAGTACAAAGCCATTGTCAGTTACGATCGAGTCATTGGAATTCGCAAAGTTGGCAGAGAAGAGAAGAAGTTGTTGGGGAAAGGGAAGGAGTAAACGGAACACATACCTGCGGTGGCGATAAGGAGCAAGAAAGGTCCAATGATAACTCGTTTCTTACGTCCCCAGACGATGAAGCATCGGTACATCTGCACAGGCGAGATAACATCTTCGTTAAATGACGCTCACAGGACAAGACAGATAGATAGATTGATCAATATGGAACGTACCAAGAGCGTGTCTGCCAAAACACTGTAAGAGGGGCGGTCGGTCGTCAGTTAACCATGCGTGAACGTCAGATGGGTACTATGTGGAAATGGAAATGATAGATAGATGATCACTGAAGGCGGAGTGGCGGTGGGTGAGGACCCGGACATGGGAGGAGGACGACGACGACTCCGAGCGAATTCGAACGCGAAGACGAAGACAAATGGAAGGAAAGACTCACCCATTCGTCACGAACATAACATACTTCGGATACAGCGCCTCGAACGTCAAATCCCCACCCAACAACTTCCCAAACACCAAGTAATACGTATACCCGATATCCGCACTCGCAAGCGCGAACATGAGAGTCGCGAAGAAGAATAGGACCCAGTGTAGTCGCTTGTTTTTCCGTAGAAGGACGAAGGTGCATATGCAAAAGAGGATGCAGTATATCCCTGTTCAAAATCAAAAGAGCGATCGTCGTCTGAGCCTCCAATAGGGGGATGTGGGAGCTGAATCCATCACTCACCATACAACCATGTTTCCAACTGCAACCACCAAACACACGAACACCGGAACAAGAAAAAGTCGTCAGCTCAGAGGATCAACAGAAAGAAGCATCGAAAGCACGACGTACGAAGACGGCTCCGATATACGGAGAGACTATACTGAGGAATATGCTCGTCGCGGGATCGAGCTCGAAGAGCGGGGTGTGGTCCGTTGGAGCGGGAGCGAGGTTTGGAATCGACATCTTGCCGTCCAACTCTGAATCCTCCCTCTTCTTCTGCTTCTTCTTCTTCTACTTCTGGATTCTCCTTCTTCCAAGCCTCTCCTAAGCTAAGCCTTCCTGGCTTCTCGTTGGCTTGAACGGAACGACGACAACGGCGGCAGATAGTCGCGAAAAACCTGGTTGGTTGGTCGATCGCGGTGGTAAAGAGGGCTGGAAGAAGAAACCTGGGGGTTGGTGACAGGTGGTAGCAGCGGCAGCGGAGGCCGGGACTGAAATAGATATAAGGGTTTGCAGCGGCTATTGCAAATTCAGATTTGGAGACCGTCAACGACCAGATAGATATGTGTCAGTCGGTGGCCTTCGTAACGAGGGTGATCGTAAGCGGGTCGTGTCGTAAACAGCGAGAGGGGCAGTTGACAGGGGGAGAGAGCGAGAGAGAGAGGTGAGATAGATGCCCAGGCAGTGGTATGTAAAGGCTGGGGAGAGTTATCGGAAAGCGGCAGAATGGGGGTGTGGCGCGATGCAACCCGCGGCCGAGGTCGTCCTGGAGCTGCCCCGCTTTTAATAGGGATGGGAGCTCTGGCAACCGTGCACGGAGCTGGAGGGAAACGATGACTTATCACTGCAAAGGACACTCTACCCGATCCCCGTCTTATATGAATGTGAATATATAAGCCTCCACTTTCCTTGTACACGAGCGCCGGACCCATGGGATGGCCGATAAAGTAAAATGCTGGGCGCCTCATTCGTTTCGATTACGGTTGCTCCCCATCAAAGGGCTTCCAAGCAATGCAGGCGTGCACACAAGGGTTTTGAGCAGTCGTATTTTGACTTTGAGCGGTAGGCTTGGGCCCATGGCTATGCTTCAGTGAGGCGTTTGCGGAAAAAGGTTGGGGACACGAGTCTTCGGGGCCGTGCTGTAGATTGGTTGCCTACAAGCAATTGACTGGGGATTTAATCCGGTATCCTACTAGAAGGCAGGGTGCAATATCGGAATCCCACAGCCACCGAGGTTTGGGCGGCCTTAATTGTGGCGGATTCAGCACAGAATTTGTGGGGCGCAGAACAAAAGGACAATGCAGATAGTGGACGTTCTGAAGGGTAGTGAGGTGCTGAATATGGAAAAATTAGAATGATAGGCTCACCTGAACGAGTACTAGGGCATGAAGGGAATGACTATTTCGGTTGTCCTTGAAGCTTCCAAATTAAGACGGTGCATGACTCGAAGGTATTTATATTGACGCAGTCACAGAGTCTCGAGTACGATCCTCGACCGACATGAAGGCGTGAAGAAGGCGAAGGGGTCATGGTGGGAACATCTGCAGTGGACGTCGATGAACGCCTCGTGTGACCTTGAATGATGAGCCGACCGCTTGACATCGGACACCCGACTTCCTCGTTGCATACCTTTGCTGCTATTTTCTGCATTGGCGGTGTGTCCACCTCCTGCCCTTACGCTTCCTATAGTTCTGATGTCATGTACAATCTTCTACTTTGGAGCATGGTGGAGGCGGGTGGTGACCGCCTTCGCTTATTTATGGTGGAATGATGAGCAAATCTACGTCGCCTGTTACGCATTGAGGGTGACAAGCTTAGCTTGTTGAAGGTGATGCGGGCGGGTCAGTGCCCGAGTCTTACGGTAAGATTGAGTCACTCACCACACGCATTTTTAATTGGAGGTTCCAGCTGTCCAACGCTAGAAGCACAACTCCAGATGTTGTATTCATATTCGAACGGAATGGTAGAGGGGAGGTGTGGGATGCATCAGTGAGCGCTGCAGGCATTACGAGAGGCGGAGGATGGCGGAGGAGGAAGGTGGGGCTTGCGATCCGGCGGGGATCCCGCCTACCCGCCCTGTCAAGGGCCGGATCAAATGATAGTCCGTGTTCGCTTGGCCAGGTCAACGCCCCGCTTGCAGGCTCCCCTTGGTGTCCTTAGGCCCCGTGTAAGAAGTGATCGAATTTGTAGTGCCTCCGGGCCTTGGGAATACGCGCTTTGCAACGCGCTGGGACGGGGCAGATCCGGTGGTGGGCTGGAAAGGTAGCTTATACTACGTCGGCCGATTGGCTGATGGAAAGCGGCGAACTGCGGAATATCGTACTTGCTGTTGGACGTTTGAATTCGACGCGCCCCTTCCGCCACTTATCTTGCCCTGCCCAACGATTGGCTGATAGCCAGGACGCAGGAGATAAGGGCATTCCTCGCCCTGGAGACGTTGAGCCCGTTCTGGGGGAGCACGCTGGGGAACAGGGAGGCTCAATTGGCGGCAGGCATACGGAACAACTCATAAGAGGCCGGAGGNNAAGAACGCGGAGAGCATATGCCTCCCTGCTCAAAACGGATCCCTTTGATTGGTCGGGGGCTCTTGAGGTAATTCACGTGCCCGCGGCAGTTAAAATTGTGGTTTCGTCAGTGCCGGATTGCTCCATCCCAATTTCTTCCCTAAACCATCACTTCCTCAGGTCGTCGTCGTCGTCGCCCACGTCGCCGCCGTCGTCTAACCACTACAAGTGACGATGTTGAAGCTCTCGAACAAGTCTGCGACCGCTCTGCGCGCTGCCCAGCGGCAGCTGGCTGCTGGCATGGCCACAGCCACCCCTCGAATTGGCGACACCAAGGTGCCCATGTCCCTGCTGGAGAAGGATGCGTTTATCAACTACCAGCGCATTGAAGACAACCTGGCCATCATCCGCGAAAGGTTCGTCCCAAGCCTCCCTTGTTGACTGCGCGAAGCTGACACGCTTATCTAGACTCCAACGACCACTGACCCTCTCCGAGAAGATTGTCTACGGACATCTCGACGACCCCCATGGGCAGCACATTGTGCGAGGGACAAGCTATTTGAAGCTTCGACCTGACGTGAGTTTTGCGACCCACCCGTAGTTCCGGTTGTTGACTTGTTCGTTCCAGCGAGTAGCCTGCCAGGATGCGACTGCTCAGATGGCCCTCCTTCAATTCATGTCCGCCGGCATGGACACCGCTGCTGTCCCTACTACCGTTCACTGCGACCACTTGATTGAGGCTCAAGTTGGCGGTACGAAGGATCTCCAGCGCGCCATCAACATCAACAAGGAGGTTTACGACTTCCTCGCTACCGCGACCGCCAAGTACGGTCTCGGTTTCTGGAAGCCTGGCTCCGGTATCATCCACCAGATCATCCTCGAGAACTACGCTTTCCCCGGCGGTCTTATGATTGGTACCGACTCGCATACCCCTAACGCTGGCGGTCTCGGCATGGTTGCTTGCGGTGTTGGCGGTGCCGATGCCGTCGACGTCATGGCCGACATTCCTTGGGAGCTCAAGTGCCCCAAGGTTATTGGTGTTAAGCTTACTGGAAAGATTGGCGGCTGGACCACTCCCAAGGGTATGTGCTTACTCGCTCTCTAAACTCACTAGTTCCTAAGATTCCGTGCAGATGTTATCCTCAAGGTTGCCGGCATCCTCACCGTCAAGGGTGGAACTGGCGCCATCGTCGAATACTTCGGCCCTGGTGTCGAGTCTCTCTCTTGCACTGGTATGGCTACCATTTGCAACATGGGTGCTGAGATTGGTGCCACCACTTCCCTCTTCCCTTACAACCCTCGCATGGCCGACTACTTGAAGGCCACTAAGCGTGGCGATATCGCTGCCTACGCTAACCGCTTCCAACACAATCTTCAAGCCGACAAGGGTGCTGAATACGACCAAGTCATTGAGATTGCAAGTGTTGATCACTCGTCTTTCGTACCTTGTCGCTCACATCTGTTTATAGAACCTCTCTGAGTTGGAGCCCCACCTCAACGGTCCCTTTACGCCCGATCTTGCAACCCCCATCTCCAAGGTGGCTGAAGAGGCGAAGAAGAACGACTGGCCTGAGGATGTTCGAGTCGGTCTCATTGGTTCGTGCACCAACTCGTCGTACGAGGACATGACCCGTTCTGCCTCCATCGTCAAGCAAGCCAAGGCGCATGGCCTCGACTTCAAGAGCAAGTTCACCGTTACCCCCGGATCCGAGCAAGTTCGTGCCACTATTGCTCGTGACGGTCAGATTGGGGACTTCGAGGGTGCTGGTGGCATCGTTCTTGCCAACGCGTGCGGTCCTTGCATTGGCCAATGGGATAGGCAAGATGTCAAGAAGGGCGAGAAGAACACTAGTGCGTTATTCCTCTACTTTTATCTAGTTTCTCTTGCTGAATTGTGATCCAGTCGTCACTTCTTACAACCGTAACTTCACCGGTCGTAACGATGCTAACCCCGCCACCCATGCCTTCGTCGCATCTCCTGATATCACCACCGCTTTGGCGTTCGCTGGAAAGCTCAGCTTCAACCCCTTGACCGACTCGCTCATCGGTGCTGATGGCAAGCCCTTTAAGTTCGAGGCTCCTTCCGGCTACGAACTCCCACCTCGTGGCTATGACCCTGGCGAGAACACCTTCCAACCTCCCCCTGAAGACCGTGCCAGCGTCAACGTTGCTGTTGACCCCAAGAGCGATCGTCTTCAGCTTCTCCAGCCCTTCCAAGTCTGGACTGGCGCACCCACCGACCTCCCTATCCTCATCAAGGCTAAGGGCAAGTGCACAACCGATCACATTTCTGCTGGTGGCCCATGGTTGAAGTATCGTGGACATCTCGAAAACATCTCTCGTGAGCGATTTACCTTGAAGTGATGTCATGCTTAGTAGCTAACCCTTTTATAGAGAACTGCTTGATCGGCGCCATCAACATCGAGAATAACGAGGCCAACAAGGTCAAGAACCAGGTTACCGGCGAGTATGGCGGAGTTCCTCAAACCGCTGCCTACTACCGCGACCGTGGCATCAAGTGGGTCGTCATTGGTGACCACAACTACGGAGAAGGTTCTTCCCGTGAGCACGCTGCCCTCGAGCCCCGATTCCTTGGTGGTCTCGCCATCATCACCCGCTCCTTCGCTCGTATCCACGAGACCAACTTGAAGAAGCAGGGTATGCTTGCTCTCACCTTCGTTGACCCTGCCGACTACGACAAGGTCCAGCCCAACGACAAGGTCGACATTGTTGGCTTGGACACCTTTGCTCCTGGCAAGAACTTGACCCTCGTCGCCAAGCATGAGGATGGTACCAAGGACGTACGTGCCTTCAATCGCTTTTCTCGTTTGGTATTTGAGGCTGACTTTGTTGTGTTGATAGGAAATTCCTCTGGCCCACACCTTCAACGAAGGCCAAATTGAATGGTTCAAGGCCGGCTCTGCCCTCAACCTGATGGCCGCCAAGGCAAAGGCAAAGGCTGCATCTGCATGAACGGTCCCCGTATCGGTGACTAGACCTACAGGGTCGTCGTCGTCGTCGTCCTCGATGATGCAATGACGCTCTGTCGCCTGAGTTGGGTGACTCGGGTCATCTTATCGGCAGGCCAAAAGGATCGCGTATGACTCGCCATGTGTATCATTTTGTGTATATCTCCTCTGCACTCGTTTYTACCTNCTACCTCTACCTCTCTCTCTCTCTGCTACTTCTGTAGTGGCCGCACGTTGGGAACATCGTTTCAACCTGCGGTGGGCTTGTTTGGCATTGCATCGTCTCTTCTTCTTCTACCCCTCCTCGTCTTTTGTCTCTCGCTGTCTCACTCTCCCTCTATCGCTGGCATTTTCTTAATTTTTTTCTTTGCTTTGTTTACGACCCCCGCCGCTGGAGGAATGCTGGCTTGCCTATGTAGAGGCGCCTGGCTTCTCCTGCATGTGAATGTTCCATTCTTCTAGCTTCCAGTTTCTTGTTCCGTGTAATACTCTCGCGTACAATGAAATGGATATTGGTTTGGGACTACTTGTGGTTGTTGGCTCATTTCTTTCGTCTGTCGCAACCCGAATGGTATAAAGGAACTTGGCACTAATCGGATATTACAACTCCCTTTTCCCCAGCCATGTTCCCGTACTCATGGAAGAAGTTTGGGCGTTGATCTCGTTGGGTCGGATTCGGGACGTCTCGATGAACGAGGTTAGTGTCTGTCTCTCTAATCCACAGTCATCGTTCTGATTGAATACGATACCAGATATCTTCGCCTTGTTGCTAGGAATGAACTACTTCCTAAAAACAAATTGGGGTCTTGCCAGGTAAGTCTTCGATCGCGGTTCGATCTTGACCTGACGCTGACTGTGCATGAATGTACAGTGTAGTACCACTGCCCAGCAGTTGTGATGCTGCTGACTTCTTCACGAATCACATTGGATTTCGAAAAATGAACGCTTCTCGAGACTTGATGCAGAAGGAAAGGTCATCGACGTACACGTGGGGAACGCCTGGGTCGGAAAGGTGTCCGGATATTAAGAACAGGCTGTAGCCAAGATGAGTGCGGTGCTCAGGCTGTGTACTTGAGGACAGCAGCGGAACCATGTTCGACGTACTCTCGCGTTCGCATTCCCGTGTCGAGTTCCGCCTTGGGCTTGCCGGGCTCCGATGTGCTGAAGAGACCTAGCTTCAATCGTACGTGACCGGTTACATTACACATGCAACGACTGACAACGATACGTTGGCATGCATAGCATTTCAATGGATTATGGGCGTCTATCGGACATCACAGCCCCTTCTTAATTTGACCGCTTGCACACGGATGCCGCGTGCCTAACCCGTGTCAACGGCTGGTCTGTAAAGGTCCACGGCTTGCTTCTTCCCCTCATCCACCCCCGCTTGTTCCCCTTCATCCCCCCACAATGCTTCGTCTTATAGCCCGTCTCTCCACCACTGCCAACGAACTCGTTGGCGATATTGCGAACACGGGTTCTGGGCCTGTACCACCCCACAATCCCTCGACATCATCTATTCCGCTTCCCCCTGCGAACAACCCCACAGCGTTAAGTACTCAGGCTTCCACCTCTCAGATGGTAATGCAGGCCTCAGTGGACGAACGCCAACAAGTCGAACCCGTGCACCCTTCCGCAAATGCTACCCGCCTCGCAGCTCCCACCCCCACTCCAATTATTCGAGACCCCACCTCTCAGTCACTAACCCATCCTGCTGCGAGCGGCAGCGAGGTCAAATTATCGCATCATCCTCAGGACCAATTATTAGCCTCCCATTCCCAGGCGCCTTTCGTGGCGGGGCCACAACCGATATCCTTCTTTGAGGGTGCTCAGAATTTACAAATGAGGGATGTCATAACCGTATTCAACGAAGTGGGGACGCAGCAGAATACTCTCGAAATTCGTACGTGAACAGTTAGATTCGACATCTCGACGGAATGACTGACAACGTGCCGATTCAGAACGAGGACGGCTGAGTACACTTCCAAAACATCCGAACATGAGTAGGATGCGGGTCGAGTACCTACCCAACAGTCGGAAGCCAGAYGTYGACAAGTTATGCGAGCAGGAATCAAATTCGACCATCCTCGTCCTGTGCATCCACGGGCCAGCTGGTATCGGGAAAACCACTCTCGCTGGCCATCTCACAGACGACTTTCGCTCAGCTGGTCGGTTGGCTG
>SDEE01000109.1:0-99335 GCA_004126415.1 Candolleomyces aberdarensis | reverse complement strand
AAGATTGCAGGACCTATCTGAGCGTATGTTCTTCAACCTTTGGACCGTGATAATAGCCGATTGAGAATTGTTTCCATGGTATAGGCCAAAGTCAAGAACGATTCAGCGTATACGCTGTTAACTGGCCCTGCCAACGTCTACGTTGACGGCAGCTTTATTTCTCGGTCAACGATACCTGCCGTCAGCCCGGAGCAGAAGTTCGAGTGTGCACTCGGGTGACACTTCCTTGCTTCTCCTGTTCCATTTTCAAAAGCTGATTTGTTAACCCTTACCGTTCAGCCTCGATCCTGCTATCCGTATCACATACCACCCACTTTCGAAGAAGCTCTCACAGCATGGACTGTTGAGCAAATCCGACGTATATCTCTACACTCAACGCATCACCGTCCACAACACCAAACCAACTCTGGTCGAGATGATCAAGATAATAGACCAAATCCCCGTTTCCGAGCATACTCTCATCAACGTGAAGCTTCTCCGTCCCGCACTCCCACCGCCAAACTCGAACGCCGCGCTGGCTGCTGTATCTCCATCGAACAGTGGTGTCACTGGGGTCAAGAGCAGCATGGGCGGAATACTGGGTACCATCTCTGGCGCGATCACCAACTCCGAGCCCGAGCTCCAAGCGGTTGCCAAGTCCGTCGAGACCTCGTCCGGAGTGGTGGCTCAGTGGGATCGGCCAGGTTTCGTGACGGGCAGTGCGGTGACTGAAGACGATGACGACGACGGATATTCTGAGCCTGTGGACTTAACAGCTCTAGGTAAAGATGGAAAGATTAACTGGTTGTGCTCCGTTCCAGCGCAAACCAAGACGAACTTGACCCTGCAGTGGGAAGTCAGTGGGCCAGTGAACGCGAACGTCGTCGGGATCTGAACGTTTGGCGGTTCACGTCGATTACCAGGGACGAGTGTGTGTGTAGATACTACTTCTTATAAAAATAATTTCTGCTGATTCAGTGAATGAACGTCACAGTCCGAGTCGACCTGATTCTTTGCCACCGCGTTCATCGGCTCCTGGGACAAGTACAGGCAAATATATATAGCGGTGAACGGAGCCGTTCAATCGGCGACGGGCATCCTTGTTTACTTGTTTCATCATCACTGTCTCCTCCTTCTCCCCCGAGGCAATTTTCCGAGGGACGAGTCGATCTGTCTTATACGATTAGCTCAAGAAGCCCGGGGTTCTGCGAGATACAGTGCCGCTGACCCCCCTTGTTCGTTTTGCTCAACTATTTCTTATAAATTCCAATATTTGCCCCCAGGGCTGATACCATTTGAGTAGCCGGGCTTTCATGCTTCGAATTCAAAGTAATGTATTCTGTAAGGTGAAAGTTTCGTTGGCACCAGTATGTTTGCGATTGATTCGGATGCCTCGATGTCTTTTTCAATGTTCGATTCGGCGCAACGAGTAAGATACCAAACAGTCAGGATCGTGCGATGTGCGCAGTCACATATGTTTTGGTTTGTTTTCCAAACCGTGGTCGCACGCTCTCGTGTTCGAAATCTCGTTTGAAATTGCAACTCTCTTCCTGCAAGCTCGCACAGATTCCTCGGCTGTCTCACTCACTCGCACCGATGCTTCTGCTCAAGCCAACGTCCGCGGCCAATTCGTACTCTTTCGCCGTGCCCAAGGGCAGCTAAAACCCGACGAGGTTCAGTGCTGTAAGTTGCAACATTTTCAGCACCTCCCTCTTCAGACGAAGTACAATGCCTGCTGTTCACTCTAGACTGCTTCCGGATGGGGTATTTGTGGCATGTATTGCGCTGCAGAATGGCAGTACCGAGCTCGTTGTGTGGTCTCCGCTGGCTAAAAGACTCGTCACTATTGCATGGTATGTGGATTGTCCTATTCCTCAAGAGATTGTTTTGTCACCCTGACGCCATTCTTTTGAACGAAGGCCTTGCAAGAATGGTGTCCCAATCCTTGCTTCTGGTCTATGCAAGTATCTGCGCCGTCGGGGACTGCATTGGTCCTGTTTCTGCGCAATCATCAACGGAGGCTCAGTTTCTTGTCGCATTTTGAGCGACCCTACCCGTGGCGGGCAAATGATTGCCCAATGCGACAACGAGACACGTCCCTGTGGATTCTATAGTGAGTCCTTGTTGTAATGATTTCGCTTTCTTGCATTTGCTCATTTGACATTTGTCGCTTTGAGTTAACTTGAGCCAACTTCATCGGGAAGCTCTGTTGCACTCTGACTATGCCCACATTCCCACCAACGGTGAGCATCTTATATGTTTGAACGAGCGTAGTGATTTGACTGACGCGTTTATTTCTAGAATCTGGTCGTGCTCGCCCTGATATGGATTTGTACATAGCCGCCTTCGACACTCGGGCGGGACTCCAGGAGGATGCCCCTTATTTTGAAGGCTACTGCGGCGAGGATGACCGCAAATACCCTAGTGTCGCTCAACAGGCGGGGTTACTTGTCGAGTTTCGAACTCGAATCCCAGTACAAGACCGTATGTCACCTGTCTTTCTGCATTTGCCCTCGTATTAATTCCCAAAATCACTAAGGAACACTCCGTAATTTTTTTGGTCAACCCGCGTCTGCAGCTCCCCCATCTGGTGCCACAACCCGAGTTCAGAGGCCTCGTGTCAACAATAACGGCAACAAGAAGACATTCTTGCCTCGCTCTTGGAATGTCTCGCAGGCGGACCGTTTCTCTCGAATGTTGGACCATGGGCAGGGCGTGAGCGAGCATGAATTTCAATGCTTGTACGAGCAATGCGACTCATGCAAACGATTCTATCGCACCGACAAATTGAAGGCTCACATCCTATCCTGCTGCAAGAAGAAAGAAATTATCATCCTCGAGGACAGCGATGACGAGGTAGCTTCCACAAAGATCGCTTCATCTTCCAAGGTCAAGTTGGAAGATGCGTAGTCGTAGCTCTGTATCTCTACGATTATGTGTATTCTCTTTGCGGTAGAATTCATCATTCAGTGTCTTAATCAGTTCTCGTATCAAAATTTATGTGATGAGAGAGGCCAATATATTGATAGCGAATGTACAGCATGAGACGGAGCAAGAGACAGCAGACTCAAACGAAATTAGACCTTGCCTGAGCCTTTCATAGAAAGGGCAGGGGCTTCGAGTGCTCTCTGCAGTGCATCCCGTGCCTTCGTCACTGACTTGTCCAGCTTTACTTTCTTTGTGCGATGCACATCGGGCGCCTCTTTGAGAGTGGCGGCCGCTCGTTCAAGTGCAAGAAGCTTAGCTTGTTGTATCTCGACTGACCTTGAAGCCTGTTTCACCTTGTCCTTTGCGGCCCTAATCTTCTCATCAATTGTACTGAGTTCTTTGTGTTTTGCTGAAACTATAGGGCAATGGAGATTAACTGGATATCTTTGAGACGGATTTAGAAGCTTACATTTCCGCTTCACTGAACGCATAATCCGTTCTGATTGGTGACCAGTCTGGTAAGACGGACGGATGCCATATTTTTCGATGTTCTATGTCAGACACCAGTGGTGAGTTAAGGATCATTCAAGCTTGCAGAAACAAAAACCTCACATATAGAGTCGTTTGCTGCAACATATCGAAATGATGGCCTTTTGCTACTCCACCAATGAGAGTGCAATGGGTACCTTCCTGATTGACATCTGAGTGCACACTTTCAATAAGATTTGTGTTGTCGTCTCCGGCTCTCCAGATATCGAGTGGAATGAAACTCTTCTCCCAGCATATTGCAGGGAAAACAAATTTACACCGTTCCTTATCTGCAATCCAGTCTTAGGACAGAATCAGAACTGACATTCATCAGAATACACAGATGAAACTGACCATATCCAGCCTTCCCACCATCTGCTGAAATGCGGGCTATTGTTTCATCCCAAGCTGGGTGACGTTCACAAAACAGGCTTCGCATGTCATTTTGAACGGCAGGGGTTACCTTCCGACCCTTGATGTTTCGAAAGCCATGAACCCTGCACAGGCGCAAGATGCGGCGGAGATGATCGTATGGATCCAAATCAGCTACCAGCCTCCACGGCTCATGTGAATCCTTTTTTCCTGTWWRATGGCGTAAAGCTCGCGCAAGAGCTCGAGAAAGAGGGGGACTTGGACAAGAAACAGCTCCCCTTTAAGAGGGTTGCCGCCGGCCAGTGTCTGCTTTGACAGCTGTCGGCACCACGTTTTGGACAGCGAAGGCGTACCGATGCTGACAAATATTTGGGCAGACTGGGTGTCCCACTTCGTCCGCGATCACGTGTCGTGCCGGGCATTCTAAAAAAGGAACATGTGATGGCCAGGTGACGGCAACTCCACAATAGCTTGAGCATTGAAGACGACCGCGACGACCACGACCATTTCCTGGCCTGAATGGTATCTGTATCCCTTCATCATATAATCTAGACAGCTTGGCTACTGCGACCGACAAACGCCCATGCAACCCTACCCCAATGCCCCAACAGCCACTCACAGCAAACCACTCAACCTCGTGGACGTCGGACCGACACCTGGCGTACTGGACCCCACCCAGAAAGCACGAGTGCTGCGCAGCCCCAACTCCACACTTCACTTCTCCGCGTTCGACCCTCTTACTGCCAGCGGCCAGGACGTAAACCTCGAGTTCCGCAAGCTCAACATCCAGGAGGACAAGTACCCGCCAAAGCGGATAGTCCTCGAGGTATCCCCCAACGGCCAGAGCTCATGGAGATTCGTTCCAAGAGCGCGTAAAGAGGAAGGCGTGGACGACGAGGGTGTGTGGCCACGCGTAATTGATCTCTGCGGGTACGCTACAGCTGCTGTTATCGTTGGCCATTCGCCACTCGGGCGACTAACTCAATTACCGTGTAGGCAACTCGCGTATTGCTCGCAAGATCAATGGGATATCTACAAACTCGACTCTTTCTACGAATGCGTCGTCCACCCAATACCTGCATTATCAACGATACGCGTCAAAGACGAAAACGCGCCACCGCAAGGTCGCAGGGCCCCGACGCCAGCAGGAAAACGCGTCTTCGAGAGTGACGACACGTTGGAGCATATCCCCAAGAAACGCGCTCATCTCGATGTCACAATGGAAAGCGTCCGCGACACGAGTGAGGATGAGCATGGGGACGACGAGGATGAGGACGAGGCACTTGTCGCGGAAATGATCACCGACGAACGGCAGTACCGGAATCCCAAGTCCCCTGTAGCGACTCGCCGCGTAAGACTGAAGACACCGGCGAAGACAAGAAAGGCTCATCCAACTCCCCGAGCTATGAGGAAGAAGCCCGTGAGCCAGTCTGCGGGGCCAAGCAATCCAATAATCTATCCCCAAGGTCGCCAGTCGCATAGCGTGCCTCCAGAAAGTAGTAAGAAGCGCAAAGGTATTTGCCTTCCTCAACTATTGTTTTATCTGGATATTGACTTTGATTTAGAGGCATACGAGTCCATGTTCGACGCTATTCAAGAGGGGGACGAGATCGAGTTGTCCTACTCACCCCGAAAGAGAGCGAATATCGAACCATCGAGTGCAGAGAGGCGAGCTCCCAGCGTCCCTTCCGGAGCTGGTCAGAGGGAACTCCGGGCTAAACGACGGGAAAGGGAAGAGCAGAAACGAAAGCGGTGGGAAGAGGAGCAGAAAGCACGGATACGACAACGCGAAGCACAACTCATGCAAGATATAATGAACGGTGTACCACCCCTCCAACAATTCCAGCCTCACCCTCCCAGCGGATATTGTGAGTGCTGGTGGCGAGGGATTTCTTCGACTACGTGCTGACCTCCTTGCAGACCACCCCGAAATCGATCGCGATAGCTCGATGCGAGGTTTCTCAGACTTCGAAGATGGTAGTAGTAAGCCTGGCCCCACGTCCACCGCTTTCTCATCATCAGAAGACGCTGCCAGGGCAGCAGAACTCGAAGAATCTCGCCGGAAAATGGCGCAACTGGAAGCTGACCGTCCTATATGGGAGAAAGCAGCACACGAACGGCGAGCGCGGGAAGAAGCCGAGGAGGCTGCAGCACGAGCCAAGGCGGAGGCCAAGAAGCGACAAGAAGAGGAACGCGTTCGCCATGAACGTGAAAGGTTTCGGCAGGAACAGCGGGAGGCAGAGACTCAAAGGAGACGGGAGGAGGCGAGGAAGGAAGCCGAGAGAGTGGAGCGAGCTCGAGAGCGCCAAGCTAAAAAGGAGCGCTGGACTTCTGGAAGGTGGACAACTGCTCGTGCGATTGAACGTTTCCGGGAAGTCAGCAAGACCTTTAGCGAAACTCAGTTCTCAAAGGACAATCCTCTCGCCATCGACGACGTTCCTTGGCCGACACTGCAGCGCCCCGACGAACTTTCTTTACCAGAGGATGTGGACTGGGATTCTGTCGAACACTTCTTTGAAGTGCTCAAGAATCATATGAAGACCCAAGACTACATCACCCTGGTCGAGAAGAACTCTAGGGCGTTTCATCCCGACCGATGGAGAAGCCGAGGCTTGTTCAAGGCTATTGTTGATCCTGAAGAACGCAATTGGATGGAAATCGGTATGTTGTTGTATTAATGTCATGTATATGTTCGACGCTGACCCGAGTGAACTTGGTTCGGCAGCTGCCACGACGGTGTCCCAGGCCTTGACGCCGATTTGGCAAAAGGTCAGGGTGATGAAGCAGGCATAGCCTGGGGACGGATATTACTGTAGTATAGTTGTTGTTGGGCATAGATAATTCTCCTCGCACAGACTATGTATTTTATGGGGCAAAAATGAGAGGACGGAATGATTTTTTTGCGATCGGGCGAGGCCAAGAAATTGAAGCCGGAAAGCAGTGCAATCAGGCTAAATACGGACTCCAAACAAGGATGCCCTGGTGAAGCAGCTGTTGGCTCTGCCCATCGCTGTAACGCCCACCACTCCTCCTGGCCCCACAGTCCTTGTCTCCTGAGCTTCCCTTTCCTTTATACACTCCGTATCATATGAGCGTCTCTGCTCGTCCCAGCCCCCAATCTTGAAAGCGTCGCACCCTTTCGACCGCATAGCATCAAGTCACAGCCCGCACAATATTAATAATGTCTGCTCAGGAGGGAACAGCAGCGCCGGTTCCACCACCAGGGCCATCGTCTTCAGGGGGGCATACCTCACCGCTGTCCGACGCAGAAACGCCAGCACCCTCGTCGACGTCGATGGACGATTTGAGAGCGTCACAGACCGCGCCACCCCCACAGCCTGATCCTTCGTCCTCAGTAGCTCTAGCAGTGCTTCAGCACTGGTCGACAGACCTCCATACCTCTCTCAATGCCCCTACTGCTGGCGCATCGACGACGGCAGGCCATCCAGCGGCTTCGTCGAACCCACTCGTACCGCCGCAGAGCGCCACTAATCCTACTGCCAACCCACTCCCCTTCCAACAGGCAAATCAGGGCTGGTTTCGCAGCATCCTCTCGTCTCTTGGCATTGGGCGTAATGCCACGCAAGCCAGAAAGACTGAGATGGCACTGCTTTGGAATCTCTGCTGGGGTTTTGCACAGGTATGTTCAATATTACATCTCATCTCTGCGCGTGTGTGATGTGATAGAACTGATTATGAACGCATTGCGCATCTCTTAGGTCGCAGTCATCTCGACTCTCGTCGCACTCTCCGGTACTCGATGGAAGAGCAAAGATAATAGTTCCCGGACAGAATGGGAAGCTTGCGACCGCCCGCTCGGGGTATGGGCATGTCTATGGGTCGCCCGCGTCGTTATCGCGACTGGGATGGCGTACTGGGACTTTGTGCGAGTCAAGATGGCGTACGCGTTCTTCTTATCTCGATGGTATCTCACAGATGCTTATCTCGTCTCTTTTTCTGTTTTCTCAGACGCAGGTTGCAGCCCAACGCAGCCAATGCTGTGACTGGACAACCAGCGCCTGGTGTCACATCAAACACGCAATCCACTCCTGCCGCTCAGAGTAATGCGTTCCCTCAGATTGATCCCGAGTCTCCATTTCCACAACCTACCGAACCACCACCACCCGTTCATCTTCCCTATACTCACCTGTATTCAAGGTAAAAGGTTTATTCACAAAACTATAGCAGTTGACTGACAGCGCGCTACTATACAGGCTCACTCTCTTTTCTTCGCTGTTGACACTTAGCTGGTTCTTAACAGCGCACATCCTGCAATACACATCTCTCAACACCTGCAGGCATACTTCACCACATCTATGGTGGTTAACCTTTGGAATCCTCTGCATCATGTATGTCATGGTGCTCGAAGTCCTTTTACTAGGCTTCATCGTCCTCGTGCTTGCCCCGATTCTCTTCGTACGTCATCATATATCTTGGCACACCATTAAACTGCATTCGAACGCNTTTTTTTTTTACCAAAAGGTTTTCTGGAACATCTTCCTCTTCATCATCGGCCGACATCCAGCACAGAACCCCCACATGATCAAGCCTGACATTAGCAAATTGCCCAAATCGTTGGTGGACAGGATTCCACTCGTTATGTATATCCCGCCACCCCCTAGCGCCAAGTCTCCCGACACCGACAACAAGAACGCTGAAACTCCTACTGCGTCATCTCCCAATCCCGAACACGAATATCCTCCTCAGCAGCCCGAACTGTTGACTCAACCTACTCCTTCCAAGAAGTCCCGATTCAGATTTTTCAAGAGGAAGACGAAGGATAGCAAAGACAACACGGAAGGAGGATCCGCCGGAGCCACCTCTCCATCGACCGAAAAGGAGCAGGAAGTCTGGGAGGGACAATACGAAAAGAGCGAATACCCCTTCGTCGTGTTGGAAGGAAACCGAGCGTCATGCGCGATCTGTCTCATGGACTTTGAGGAGCCCAAACGCAAGCACGCACACGCTTCTTCGTCGAGACCAGCGCCAGGAGAGGCGAGCAGCAGTTCGAGTCCGATATCAAACCAAGCTGACGCGCAGGGAGAGTTGAGATTGGCAGATGCAGGAGATGGTGCGCAACCTCTTCGACTTCTCGCTTGTGGTCATGTGTTCCATGTGAGTTCATTTCTTCTCAGTTTCGACGTCCGTCTTACTTGCTATACTTTTAGCAAACATGCTTGGACCCATGGCTAGTAGACGTTTCTGGTCGATGTCCAGTATGTCAACGACCAGTAGAGGCCAAAGAACTAAAGAAGAGGAAGAAGATGAACCGGTGATTGTGACATTATGCTTTGCTTTTACTCATTCGTTACTATTGTGCCTTACTGTAATACTCCGCTCTCACTTAATCCATTTTATCAGCTGGCCATATCGGTTTTCATTGAAAAAATAATAGTGCAAACATACGAGCGTCATAGACATGGCGTAGACATAGGAGGATGGTGAGTTCCCACATGGATTCTCCCTTGGGCTCGGGTTCCTGCTGGGCTCAGAGTGGCGAAGGCAAGAGGAAAAGCATGATCGTATTGCTAAGATACACGAAACGACAAGCCAGGATTTTAAGCGTGAGCGTGCTTCTTCTTGTCTGATCGGAGCTTCCTGAGGTAGAACTGTATGCATAGTCAGATACGAATACGATAGGGCAATGAAAACTGTGCTCACCTCGAGCTCCTTACCCTCCAAGATGTAACCATCACCACGGCCGGATTGACCAGGTCGGCTGGAGATAACGGCGTAGAGACGACCGGCAGCGAATTGGGTCTCGAGAAGAGGGTCGATCTTGGCATCTGAAAGAATAGATAAATGGACCGCTCCGAACAGCTAGGGGGTTCAGCTCGTACCCTTCTTCCTCGCATCCAAGTTGCGCTGAGCGTGGTTCGAGAGCTTCTTGGGCTCATCGGTGGCTTCGATCGTAGACTTGCCCTTTTTTGATACGGGTTGAGCGTACTGAATCGAAAATTTGTCAGAACAAATAGAATCGAAAGATAATTTGGCTTTGCGTACGTGGGCCTCATACCACTGCCTGAAGGGAGTGGCATCGATCTGGATGATAGCACCCTTGACGAGGGTGTTGGTTCGGACGAGTTCGTTGTTAGAGGCGTTGTAAACCTGATACAGTATCTCAGACTCGATTTCCCCCTTAATCTGCCATAAATTGGACATACGACACCAATCAACCTCGTCTTGCGGGTGATGTTCTCAGAGCCCCATGCATAGTTGCCAGTATCGAGACGGAGAGCACGGTGCTTGAGGTTTCCTCCGCGGGCACGGACAGTGTGGACGCGCTTAGCGCCGATCTTGGTTAGTGCAGGCTGGCGACCGAGCTCGAACTTTCGCTTCTTGCGGTAGTGTGCTCTTTGCGCACCGGTTGCTGAACGCTTGTGCCGGGAGGATCGAGAGATACCTGACGGAGAGCAAAAGGGTGAGTGGGACGTGGCGGACGGCGGAGGGACAGTACTCACCCATGTCGGAGAGTCTTGAGGATGGGGTTGGTGTTGAGCAGCCAGTGACTTCTGATGATAGTCGAAAATAAGGTTTGACTATTTTCAGTCTCCGACCGGCGTCATCCGACCCTTGCTGTATCGCCGCTTGAAACGATCTTCCTTTACCAATCCCCTAACGCTGATGATTTCCGTGATGCCTCCTGGACGCAACATGAGACCTATATCGTTTGAAAGCCTTTGGAAATGCGCACATGGTGATATAGCTCTTGTTGCTATTTTTTTTGGCTTCGAGAAGATGCCGAGAACGAAAACATTGATTTCCCTTAGTATTGCAAAAGTCTGCAACGGCCGATATGGGATGCTTGGGCAAGTATCATAATATCCACCAATACGTTTGCACACTGCTTGATTGCACCTGTCTTGACGGTTTAGAAGAGCTGCCAGTAAAGATATTCCGGAAATATGCTGAACCGGGGAATTTGGTTATCCCCTCAACCCAAGGAGGATACTAATAAACTTCGACATGCACCTCCTCGTGATGAGCGTCCGGAATGGCGACCTCCGTGTATCCTGTCGCTCAAGAAAGTCAGCAGGCCACTTCTATTTTGAATGTCCAAAGCATGAACCTTCTTCACTCAAAGTGCAGGCGTTCTTACCTTCAAATGAATGAATAGACGAAGCTTGACATGAGCCTCAAGGCCTGCAGCTGGACGCATGTATCCGAGCGGTGTTCGCCAATTGAGATAACCTGCGCCAATAACCTGGTCAATCTGATAACATGGGCGCGATATTTTTTCGCCAGCCCTATACCCTCCTCCTCGATATGAGAGATAGGGATGTCCTTACGTATCTCCATTCAACATGTTCCCATTCCAATGAACCCGTCAAGCCTTGTTTGGCGGCGTTCACTTTGAAACGCCGTGCAATGTTCTATGTAGAATCTCTGAGCGCTGGATCTCGCCCACCACACTACTAATTTAGATCTGAATGCAAGAACGGCAAGCTCAAGGTAGATTTGAACGATTGAACCAGCTTGAACATGTCGCCGTCCTGTCCGAGTGTTTCGTGAACGTTCCAGGGGCCCTCCGCTGCCATGGGCGCGTAATCTAGCCTCCGAGCCATGAGCGTTCCGCGCTTCCCGTAGTTTACCGCATCGTATCTATCCCCATAGTCCCAAGCCAAAGCAGTTGATTCTGCGTCTAGTATTTAATTCAAGTCCGCGAATACACTGAAAAAAGAAATGTCGTAAAGGGTATGGCCTCGGTATGGCGTTGCAAGAAGGGTAAAGTCGTGTTAAGTCATGAGGCCCGAATCTGGATGAAAGTGAAAGGAAACTATATGGTAACTAAATGGAAGGAGGGATGAGTATATACTGATAGAAGTCCGTCTCTTTTCGTTTAATACTTCTAAAACGCGCAGCCCACATCGCGCAGCCACAAAAAGGCGTTTACAATTCCTAAAACGGAAGTGATAGAGAGTGAGCAATGTACCAAGAGGCAGACGACCTAGCAATCAACTCACAATCATGTTCAGGTTTCCGGAGAGAAGCCTGTTTTCAAGAATACACCCATCTGGAATATCGATACGCTGACCCTCATTGGCGACGACTGGTGGAATGGTCCGTTCAGAATCAAAAACAGACCGCAAGTGAACCAATAAGATCTTACCGATGACGGTCCCCCGGAGGGTGACATTGCGACCGAAGTACACATCGCCAGTCACTGTCAAGTGATCAAGTTCCAAAATCTGGGGTATCTTCTTGAATCGCTTCTGGAACTGCTGGATCTTCTTGAAGTGGTCACCGAGCTTGATGACAGGAGTGGTCTCGAACATGCGTTGAGGGTTGATCACGAGCTGACCGTGCTGCAACGAATAGATGTCGCTCTTGATGAGCAGGAGATCGGAGCAGCTCTTGACAGGCAAGAATCGGCTTCGAGGAACATTGATACCGTGTGCGTTCTTGAAGTGCTTAATGGCAGCACCAGCGGCAGTCTCGAGTTGAATCACGGCTTGGCCGTCATCGTTGACCTTGGGGTTAATGATGATTTCCAACTCCATGCCTTCAGTCTCCATCACCCGCTTGAGAGCTAAGCGATTGGTTAGAATCTGCACGGCGAGAGATTTACGAGATGAGCTTACCCTTGAGGTTGATCCACAAGTTGTTGGTGTTAAAGATCTTGAACTTGCGAACTGGGAGCAACGTATTCAAGATGCGCCCGCGACCAGAGAAAGACATGACTTACCTGACTTGAAGTCCTCGACATGCTCTGAAGGAACTTGAGCGATTTCGAGGAGTCGGATGGAACCCTCGTAGTCTGAAGCATTGAAAGTGAGCCATGAGGCAAACCGTTCCCTGAGCGCTACTACGTACCGATCAAAGTACCACCCTATAGCCATGGAGCAAAGAGAGTTCGGAATTGAACATGTGGCAAACAAGCGAGAGGGTCATGGGGACAAACCTTAATATCAGCCTTCGTCTTGTCGGTAACTTCCATGAGGAATTCGGCTTTGGAGTCAATCATGTGCTGCAAGATCCTCTCGTCAACGCTAAGATGGGGCGTATCAGAACATCGCCTCGTTGCAAATCGAAAATAGAAAGCGAAACACGCACACAGCTCCCAAGTTGTCCGAGTTGGACACGAACAAGTACTCCTTGCCCTGGGCGAGCAGGTCATCCAAAACGCCGGAGTGCAGGAGAGCGTTGTACAAGTCACCGTGACCGGGTGGGTACCAGTGACTCTTATCATCGTCTGCGCGCTTAGGGCAGGGAAGAAGGGTCTCCTTGTAGATTCGAGGGTATCGCGATTGATTGAAGGTGGTGATGCGCAATTGCTGATTGGCATACTTCTTGATGATCCGGAGGGTATCTTCGTGGGTGTTGAAGGACGTCATCAAGATAAGAGGAACATCGACGCGGTGGGTGGTATTGAGATGCTCGATCTGGCGGACAGTCAAGTCGAGGAAAGTCATGTCGTTCTTGACTTCAAGGGCACTCTTCGCGCCTGTCATTCCCATCGAGGTTCCCAAACCGCCATTGACCTTGAGAACGGCCAGCTTGTCGAGGTTCTTGATATCGGAAGCCGCTGGGACTCGGAGATCGGCGTAAGGAACAATTTGATCCTCAGCGGGAGACTTGATACGGTCCCAATCGCTGAGATAGACGTGTTCAGTTGAGCATCGGAGGAGATGGAGGAGCTAGGAGACGTACAGCTCCGTGCTCTTTGCACGCTCAGCGAGATATCGCGTGAAAAGGTAGAAGAAAGACTGCATCTCGGTATCGAATGCCTGCAGAGTGGTGATCAGCGATCTCAAGCCTTCAAGGAGGGTACAGGGAGGCGAACCTTCTTGGTCGCTGGCTCCTCGACGGTGGAGACGAGACGACTAATCTCATTTCGCATCGACTTGGCTGCGACACCAGTGGTGGCAGTTTTGAAATCGATATGGCTGGTGCCTCGAACGCGAGCACTCAAGGAATCGCCTCTAGCAACGGGGAGCAAGGTGGCCATTGTACTGGCAATGGGGTCGGACGTCAATCGCGATAATCAGCAGGAAAAATGAGAAAAAACGCCACTTACTGCAACTGATGGATATGTACTGGGGTGGTGGTTGTGGTGGAGATTAGCTGTGGTGCAGAATTTGTGCGTGGAAGAAGCGGCTTGTGTTTGTGCTGGCGTTTGTTGTGTTCCGGCTCGGGATCAAGCAGGGGCTCCTCAAACGCAGGTGGCTCGTCAAGTTCGCTGATAGGCTCACAAAGCCAGGAGTATCTGCGATGGGAGGGAGAAGGAGGGCTGGCGGAGAATCCCAGAGGACTCCTGGGTTTTATACGATTTAAAGACAAGGGTTTTGATTTATCACTGCACCAACGTGCATGCGGCATAAACCACAAACGGTTCTTATAGGAACATTAAATATCAGTTCGTCGCGTCCTTCTCCGTCCACTTCCCCTTGCGGTCGTACCGCCCGGAAACTGGGGTTCATCAGACAAATAAAACAGGTGTCTTATCAGATCCAGCTCCGACGATTCCCCTCCTTCCGTTTTAGTCATTCGCATCTCGGAATTTCGTACTTCCTCTACGCGTCCATTCCGTTTCGCCTTGACACAGCATAGACAACGTCCTCGAAGACCGCCGTGCGATAATAGGTTTCATAGATCTTGGGGGTGCAATCTGTCTGTGTCTACCCACGAATCTGTCACAAATCGAATCGGTTGGGATAGTTGGACAGGCAGCAGAAAGGAAGATCGCCCCGTCCAGGGCGTCAATGAAAGGATTAAAAAATCCTGCAACAAGCCACGTCAATGCCCGACGTCGATGAATATCATTCCATCTATCTTTACCTTGACAATCAATCCGCCTGCACTGAATCCTCCGCATGTCACTGCATGGTCCGAGCATCTTGCTTCTCCCTGCCAGTCAAGACAAACTTCGTTGGGTGAAGTAGCTTCTGTCATGACAGGCGGAACTGGCGACATCGTGGATGTTCCAATAGTTTGCTGGAAGGTTTTCTTGTGTCTGCCTATTTCGACCTGCACTTGCCTTACAATCCGCACTCGGATCCCATCGGGACACGAAGAAAACGAAGCATCGTTTTCTTCCTTCGCCGGGTCCAAAGAGCGATAGTTCGGCGGCACCAATTCATGCAACGAGGCCAAAGAGCTGCAAAGCTGAATGTGAAATGGTATGGGATCGGCTATCGCGAATACCAGGACAGAAGGAATCAGAAGCTGGGGTTTGCGAAGCGATGTGAATTGTGACCATGAGTTGTGCGTTAGTACTTGAAAGGGGCAAAGGAGCGTACATGACACTCGACGGGAGTCTCGTTAGAACCTAATCGAGTTTCCACTGTAGTCATGAGTTGCCGCCATTCTTCTGGCACAGGCTTGAGGGACAAAAATATTGAATCAACCCTGAGTATAGGCCGGTTCGGTCTTGTGCGCGGTCGATAGTTCAGCAGGACATTGTGTCTATGGAAAGGGTCGTGATTAGCCATGTCAAGCCCTGTGTGGAGCAAGAGAGGGCGCAACCAACGCTTTGGAAGCGGTCCACGAGCCAAGTCTGTAGCGCCTCGTTTTCACTATCGTGATGGTAAGGACATAGATACATTTCACGAAGAAGGAAGGGATGCCGAAAAAGGTGGTTTCGAACGTGGGCGGGAGCCTAAGCGACTTGCCGTCTGGCGAGGTATATGTGGCTGGGAACCCTATAGCAAAGGGCAATATGGAGGGACAGTGCTTGTTTTGCGCCCTATTTGTGTGCTTGTCCCAAAGGACATGTCTTTCAGAAACCAAGGTCGCCCCTGCTGACCCATATTCCGCAGCCATGAGGCTCATTTGGCCATATAACTGAGGAAAGGGGTAGTGCACCAAGACGCGCTAAGACTCGGTCGCGAGGACGAACCTTGACGGTGACTTGAACTACCTCATCTGGGGAAGTCAACCCTATCTCTCCAGACACAGTCGCGCCACGACTGTAGGTCGGCACCTCACAATTCTCTCGCTGTTCGTTCAAGATGACGGTCGCTTCTCTGAAAGACTTGAGATAAACTCCCGAACAAGGAGTCACTACGCCTGGACGCGGGGAATAAGCCACTGTTCGCTCATCCTCAAGCGGCTCGCTGGTATAATTCGGGGGCGTATGAGGCCGAGACTCGTAGGCCGGCAAGGTGGACAGAGTCATTGGGAAGAGAGAAGCTATCCCATCGAAGGAGATTGGAGAAAGCGTTATCAGTTGTCATGAGACCATGCAAAGGCTTGGTTCTCACCTCATCTCCTAACATGGACGCTACCAAGCCCCATATCTGTCCAATTGAATAAGAGTGCCAGCATCTTCCTATCCTGGTGCCAGTGCGCTTTGTCCCCCACTCTGCAGTGTATGGTAAGATTCTCGTTGATAGAGTGGGACTCTGTGCGTCGTTTTCGCACAAGACTTGGGGTGTACGAACAAGGCAAAGAAAGATGGGTTCTTTCTGAACTCTGGCATGTGAGCATCTTCATTGTCGAGAATATAACCAAGCCAAGCTGATGTGCACATAGGGATTAGTACGCCTTGATTGTTGTCTAAAGAGTCCAGAAAATTGGGACTAGAAGTTTTCGTTCAAGGGCCTTTTCGAGGCGGCGTCGAGGAGAAAATTGAAGGCGCTAGACTGGACCAGGCCGGCAACAAAGACAGCGTGGGAATCGGGTATTCGGTATCAATCATCAAGAACAAGTTATACTTTTAGAGCCAACGTGGAACTACGTATTCCACTTACTCCCATCTTCCCAATCCTCAATCCACAATATTCGAGCTCATCCAACGCCCAGGATGAAGCTTTTGTCTAGCTGTCGTACGCTGCAGTTCATTTGCATCCTACAGGCCTTTGGTTGGTCTGTTCACGGGGACGATTCGTTTCTGTCCGATAAATTGGTGAGGAAGGGCCAGGTTCAGAATGTGTTGGAACATCGGCCAGCCACAAAGCCGTCTTGCGAAAACTCAGAGGTGTGTCTACTATATACCGACGCGTAATGAGTACTGACCTTGCTCAGTTAACCGGCCCAATCGAAACAACTCTTTGCGACTTCGAGACCATCGAAAGCGTGAATGACGAACTATTTAACAACCTATCGGACTTGGTCAAGACCCCTTTCTTCCGTTACTTCCAGGTGGGTGAATTAGTGAAGAGCAGCAGCATCAATTATCCTTACAAGCGTCCAGGCCGATCTCTATCGAGAGTGCCCGTTCTGGGATGACTTTGGCTCATGCGCGAACGAGGGATGTGCCATCACAACAGTGGACGAGGTGCGTACAATGTGAAGCTCTTCTCTATGCACTGATACTCAATTCTGGAATGTTCTTTGCGGTTCAGTCCGATGTCCCGGAGAAATGGCGGGCCAAAGCACTTAGCGAGGTCGATCCGTCTTCACGAGACGCGGTGAGTGAATCGTTGAGCCTTAAAATGACACCGTCTCATCCAGTATTTAGCGGCATTCACTCCCTGGATGTTATTACAGAGACTCGGACTTTTGCTTCCTGGACGACCACACCGGTATGTGCTACGCGCGAATGCACCACTCGGCTTATTAATTGAAATTGCTTATACAGAGGGTGATTACTATGACCTACAACTCGTGCCCGAACGATATACCGGATACTCCGGCCAAGATGCCCAAAGAGTATGGCGAGCAATCTACGAGGAAAATTGCTTTGGACTGTCCGAACTCAATCTCATGAATTCCAACCCACCGGCACCCGTCTCGTTACCTGACACCATGATCGAAGCCCTTCACGAAGACGGAGTAGACTCGGACGCGCAGTGTTTGGAAAAGAGAGTTTACTACAAGGTTATATCTGGTATGTTCCGTGTTCTGTTATTTGTACACGCGCTAAATCGAAATTTCAGGATTGCACACTTCAATATCTATTCATATTTGTCACGAGTGGCTTAACCAGTCCACGGGAGAATGGGTAATGAGTATTCAACGCTTATTAATTTCAAAGTACTTACGCCTTCTCTTTAGGGACCTAATTTGCAATGTTTCATTGACCGCGTCGCTTCGCACCCCGAGCGACTAAAATATTTATATTTCAACACCATCCTCATGCTTCGCGCCGTTTCCCGACTGGCACCAGTACTCGAAGGATACGACTACTGCTCTTCCGGTAGCCAACTTGACGATGCTCACACTCACGACTACTTGGGCAATATCATCTCCATATCGAAGGAAGCCGGCAAGTTCGACGAAAGCGTTCTGTTCAGAGGCGAGAATGCCAATGTAAGCCTCCGAGTTTCTCGAATTATCAGATCTAGGCTTGACAGAGATTCCAGATCCTGAAAGAGGAGTTCAAGACCCACTTCCGCAACGTAACCCGCATCATGGACTGCGTAGGCTGTGATAAATGCCGTTTATGGGGCAAGATCCAGACCATGGGCGTCGCAACCGCATTGAAGGTTCTGTTTGAACTGGATGAGAAGGCTCTGAGGTTTGTCCATCCCTGAGCGCCCAAAATATCTATTTTTTGACATTTTACTCCGTTCCGTTGTCATAGCCCACAATCCAACTTACTCCAGCGCTCCGAAGTCGTGGCGATGATGAACACACTCTTCCGTCTTAGTGAGAGTCTGAAAGCCGTTGATAACTTCAGGCGGATGTGGAGGGAATTGGACCAGTCCGAATCGAACGTCATCGCCAAACAGGCCGAAGAGAGTACAGCTGCAAAGGTATATGACGCAAAGTTCAATTATCTTTTGCAATCCTCTAACACTTTATCTCAGGCACACCCCTCTCCTGCGGTACACGATGATCTCCCGCCGACCAACGTCTTCGAACAACTAAGACACCGCCTCAAATCCATCTTCAAAGTGTGCAAAAATAGCACCGTCGACTGTATCGGCATCTTTGCGAAGCTGTTCTGGCGGACAGTAAACGCCGTGAGCGTCATCTTTAAACCTTCTGGAAAGGAACATGGGCCAGGGCACAAGGAACTGTAGGATTAGCAGCCGTTTGAACGGTCGGTCATCTTGACCCGTGTACATTAGTCATGGACTCGTCTACCATAACCACGCTCATTAATCATTTGCTTGAAACCCGATAAATTATCCGTAATCTACAAATAATACATTGTGGCTGGATATATAGATACATAATGGTACATTCGCATCTACACCGAGACGATCTAAAGCAGTGCGTTGGTTTCGAGGAGGAGGATGATACCTAGGAAGGAAAGGACCGTCGTTAGTAAATCTGCGAAGAATGAAATGAATGGAGCAAGAAACTCACTGTGGACGATCTCAGGAATAGTCTGCTTCGTCACATCGACGGTCAAGTCGGCATTGTCAGGGTTCTCGTAGACGTCGTCGACACCAGTGAAGCCCTTGATCTCACCAGCACGGGCCCTGGCATAGAGACCCTTGCGGTCGGTGGACTCGCAGTGCTCGAGGGGAGTTGCGACATGGATGAGGAAGAAGTTTCCACCAGCACCACCGCTTTGGAGCACATGTTGCTTGGCGGCCTCTCGGGAGCGTTCGTGAGGAGCAATGGGAGCAGCGACGACAGCTGCACCAGCGCGAGTGAGCTCAGCGGCGACGTAAGCGATGCGCTGGACGTTCTTGTGTCGGTCCTCAGCGGAGAAGCCGAGTTCTGAGGAGAGCTCTTGGCGGACGGTTTCGCCGAGGAGGAGGGAGACGCTTCGGCCACCTTGTTGGTGGAGGACGGTTTGGAGGGCGCGGGCGATGGTGTCTTTGCCAGAGTTGTGCAGACCGGTGAGGAAGAGGACGAAACCTTGCTTGTTTCGTGGAGGGTAGCTCTCGCGGAGGACCTTGACGACTTCGCTGTATCAAGGATTCAGTGTGCTGCAACGTTTGGAAATATGGAGAGAAACGCACTCGTAGCTGAACCAATCAGGAATGGCAGCGCCAGTCCTCAAACGCTTCCTCAACTCGGTACCAGAGATATCGAGAGTCTGGACGCCCTTGGGCACCTCATCGACTGGCTGGTATTCATCCGTGCTAGGAAGGTAGGTCATCTGCTGGAAGGGAACCATCTCGATTTGCAGCTCGTCGTGGTACTTGATGACGAGGTCCTGAGCATCGTAGGGGCCGTAGAAGTCCTTGCCTGCCGAGTTCTTGCCAGGGCCAGCGTGGTCACGACCGACAATGAAGTGGGTGGCACCATAGTTTTTGCGGATAATGGAGTGCCAGACGGCCTCACGAGGACCGGCCATTCGCATGGCGAGAGGGAGGAGGGCGAGGTGGCCGAGACCGTTGGGGTACTTCTTCATGATGGCCTCGTAGACACGAACACGAGTGTAGTGGTCGACATCTCCGGGTTTGGTGAGGCCGACGACAGGGTGGATCAGGACGTTCTAAAGTAAAGAATCAGTCGAATTCTCCGGTAAAGCTTTCAGAGAGACTCACAGCCTGGCGTTTGCGAGCAGCGCGAACTGTCAATTCACGGTGGGCACGGTGCATGGGGTTGCGGGTCTGGAAAGCGACAACCTTCCTCCAAGCGACCTTCTTGAAGTGAGCACGGAGTTCAGCGGGTGTGTCTATTATAATGGGTCAATTGCCGTTCAAACTTTGCTGTTAAGGGAACCTACATCGGAGGGCGACATAGTCGAAATGAGCAGGTGCTTGGATGGCCTGAACCTTTCCACCGACGTAGAATTCCTTGACACTGTTGCGGAGGTATGCGACGGATGGGTGGGCGGGATCGTCGGCGCCGAAAACGTTCACGGCTTCCTTGACACGATCGGGGGTATAGATGTCCTCGACTGGATAAAATAAGAAGCCGGAAATTTGAAAAAACTCAATGCAAGACTTACCGGTGATAATGGCAAGTGCCTGGTCGTCTCGAGGATCTCTCAGAGCAATGCGAGCGCCAGGAGCAATTTTGAGGTTCTCAATGTCTTCCTTGGAAACATCGAGGTTGACGGGAATCGGGAAAAGCGTGCCGTCGGCGAGGCGCAGGTTTTCGACGACACTGGTTTTGCATTAGACATGAAATTTCCAAGCAAACTGAAAGTTGAACTTACTTCACATAGTCCTTCTGATTCAAGAACCCTTCAAGAGGGCTAAAGCCACCGTTGGTGATAAGTTCGAGATCACAAAGTTGACGCTATGATTTCGAAGTCAGTTTGGAGGTTCTCAATTGAATGGCAAAGTCGAGCGCCTACCTCCGTCAAAACGAGGTTGGGGAGCGAGGCAGTTTCTTCTCTCAATTGAGCTGAGATAGGCTCATCCCTGGCAATCAAGTCCTAAGAAGAATGACGGCGTCAATATCAAGCATCATAACCCATGACATGCCCAGGTACCTTGAGGACACCACCATGAGGAGAGTTGACCATTTCTGAGAGTTTTTTGTGGTAGAGAAGAGGCTATTGCGAGGAGCGAAGGAAGGAGGGAGCTGGGGACTGTCTCCCTCGACACTGCGAGTATCTATAGTTTTTCTGCTGACGGAAATGGATGGTTCATGATCACGCAATCTGGCCGCCACCGCCAGAGGCATGGGTCATTGCTCAGACGGAATTGCAGGTCACCTGAGGAGAATATTGAATACCGCCGTCTTCCTGATAGTGCCCGATGACATTTGGCTATTCTCTGCTTTAATGCCACTGGGCCAAGGGTCGGGATGCCACCGTTTATGGGAGGAAGCAAGGATATGTCGCGACTACGCCTCCGGCTTGCGCCATCCTTCACCCATCATACATCACTTGGCGAAGTCTATTCAGGCCTCTCTTTCCTTCTTTCGCCGGCCAAGCGCTGATCCACTTCCAACTCGAGCGCTAAATGCCTCGATGATAAGGGGTCGTGACTTGATTCAATGCAGATTGGTAATAATACAGTGTATGTGCGATGCGAGGTCGTGACTATCCTAGATCCAATGTAATAGGGCTGAGTGATGAGACAATTTCTACATGGCCTTGGCCAAACGTCCGTGGAGGTTGTCGCTGTCCCCACCCTACCCAACCCATGGCTCGTCCTGGTGACCGCTGATCAAAGGAGATAACACGTTCCTTGGCTGCAGATTTGCCACCTCCTCGAGAAATTGTTCCATTGCGTACCGTGACTTGATCGAGCTTCGTTTGGACATTGAACATTCCCTGAAACTTCGAATCAAGCCGGACATTCGATTCAGCCAAGGCATTTTGCACCTGGAGAGACAGTGAAGATGATGGCGTATGTTTGTCGTGCAATATGTCGACATCGATACCCCCGTTGAAGGTTTTCACCTGGGTCACGAAGGACGGCTGGAATTCAGCGTTTCCTGGCGCCGTTGTCGCCAATGTGATATTGGCACTGATCGGACTGAGTATTTTCAAGGGAAGATTAACCATGGCTCGAGTACTAGCGGGCGAGGTACTGTACCTGTATCCGGTATCCATAGATAAAAATGAAGGCTGTAGACAGGATGGGGTCTGTGTAAGGATAATGTTTGCGCTGATCGCCCTGTCATGGCTATAAGTCGTTTGGACGAAGGAATGAATACATTGGAAACCCCACCCTCTGACAGTGTCCAATGTCAAACGGTCGGTGACATTGAAAGATCCTTGAATATTTGCAAGGACATTCTTTACAGAAATCTGAGAACCAGCTAGTTCCTGCATAAGGACGTCAGCAGCGAAGATCAACCACGTATATGGCTCATGACTTACTCCGCAGGATATGAAATTATTCGTCCCCTCAATCGCGAGGCGGTCAAACCTAACTTGCGGGCCAAGTTCGCCGAAAGTTTGTGAAAACAACGGGAGATAGGTCTTGAAAGCTTCAATAGACACGGATGCTGGAAGAAGCACCTGAATGGCAAAGGATAAAGTAGTATCTGGGTCATCCAACTTCTTCGGAGCCTGGGTCACTGCGTCAGAATTGTTGCTAAATCGCAGCCAGAGATGGAAACACACATAAATGGTGAGACCCCGGTTCTGTCCAGTGTCGGTAAAGCACACGTTTGTCAGATCCCTGACAGCCCTAGTCGAGGATAGGACGTTGACGATGAAAAGAACGTTTTTCTCCTTCTTGTCCTGATTGAGATTAACCGCCAAGCTTCCGTTGATACCACTGAAGATGTCGCTGTCGTATGAAATGTTTGACCGGACCGTAATTAAACCTTGAGGAGGGAGCTTGTATTGCGAGCTGAACCGATCTGGGTGTGAGAATAGGCAGCACTATGTCTTCTGAGAAGTTTACTCACGTGGACAAAAGGAGGGGATTAGAAGAGGAGTGCTCCGCGATATCCCAGACGTTGCACCGAACGGCATGTCCAGAGAGCGAGTCGTGCAGAGCCTGAAGCGGTAGAGGTCCTGTGGCATCGTCTGACGACCAAAGAGAATATCCTGGAGGACCTGGAGGAGGCTTTGGTCGTGGTTTATTCTTCGGCTCTTTTCTCTGAGGGGATTTCAGCAACTCCGAAGGCTATATCCATGCAGCAAGAACACTCACCACAACCACCAAGGGCACAGCAATTGCCAGTGACAAGGCTACATAGATAACCAAAGAACACACTACAGCCCGCCAAAAACTACTGTCAAAGCGACGTTTCTTCTTCTCAGGTTCCTGTGAAACTTCATGCTCCTGTTGCGATGCGTCATAGTCGGGGAGAGATGTTGTTAACCGGAGGGTAACCCGATCAGGCAGCCTGACGGTTTGGCCAACAAATGGTGAGTCTATCTTGTCTCTGCCACGGTCTCCGTCGAGGATAATCATCGTTAGGGACGGGGCGACATGAGAGAAGGAGGGAAAGCGTGTACGGCGAATTCTTTGTCCAGCATTGGAAGGTGGGACTCTCGTGGTTATGAATAGAAATTCAGAATTAATGCGTTGCCGAGGCTCAGCCGCGAAGCCTCTGCACAATAAACACAAATAACGCGCTCGTCGCGCGACCGTGACGACGCGTTGAAAACAGTTCCTGACACGATCACGACGACCATGGCCACTCATTTTGCTATCCTGCCTGAAGGTATGACAACATATACGTCTTATTCTGCACAGCTGACGCGTGAAGTAGACATTATCCAAACTCTGGCGTTGCAGCTGGACTCGAATGGCCACCAATATCTGTCTCTACCCCATCCTAGAACAGGTGCTTGACACTGAAGCCATTTATAAGGTCACTCGTGCTCATAGATCTTAACAGGACATTTTGCGCTATTCTTGCCTACGGATACACAGATACTCGAAGTCCAAGCTGTCTCTCCAACCAATCCACGTTCGTGGTTTCTGGACCAAGACGTCATTGAAGGTGCCCTACCAGTCTTACTACCGCAAATGCATACGACTAAACTCTGGTAGATGGCAAACTGCTTGTAATGACACCGATCGATCCTGCATTCCTCCTAATACCGCTATTGGAATATGGCAAGGTATGCATATGAACCCAATCGCACCTTCGAGTGTACTCACTCTGTGTCAGTCGACCCAGTTTAGGACTGTAGACAATATTTTCGACGATATTTCGAGCAACATGAAAGGCCCAGAAGGTGAACAACTCGGAGCAGACTCGGCCCAAGTCAAAAGCGTCTTTAGTCTCGTATCACTAAAGTGCACACAAGTCGCGCTTCGAAGAGTGTGCGAGAATAAAGGTACATGGTATATTCTGTGTCCCATATGAACAATTCTAATTGACATGTATGCAGACTTGAGTTCTGACACGGTTGTGTTTCGGTACTCAAAAGAGAAGGCCATGCAGTACCTACGGAGAAAGGTGGACCGCCTCGTCGACGAGTCTAAAGCTTTGGATCAGTCACGGACAATCATTCGTACATTGGCCAGGGATGGCCTGATGGAAGATGGGAGAGAAAGTCTACTCAGAGGTGCGTTTTAGCAGAGTATACCCCTCTCCAAATCGTCCTAACTCCTGTTCAGAGGGTCAAATCAAAGCAACCTGTGACCTAGTTGGGCAATACCTCTCTCCTTCCCTGAAGGCTGAACTGCTCTCTAGTTATGAGTGAGTCGGTCCGTTCTGCAGCCCATTTACACACTGACTTTGCTTCAGCCTATCAAAACTTGAGCAGCACCTCAAAGAGGGTCTGGCAGAGGAGGCACCTCTCAAGGCCTCAACAAACACGACGAAGGGAAAAGGTACCACAACCAAAGACGGCGATAAGAAGAGGAAGGCAACGAAAGCCTCCCATGGCGTTGAGCAATTGAAAAAAGCAAATACCGCTGGTATGGCGAAACTCTCAAATTTCTTCACCAAAGTGGAAAAGGCAAAGTAAATCGCATTTTTTCTCTATCCCTGTATTTTCTTCTCCCGCTGTTGCGAGAATGTTCAAACTCCGAAGCCAATATATACCCTCATGATCTATTCCCGAAGTCTAGCACCCTACTCCCATCTCGCGAAACGCCTTTCTCCCTATTGTGCTCTCTGCCATGTCTGTTGTTGATTCCTCACGCCATCCCCCCACCGACCTTGACGGGGAAACTAACCCCGAGTACTCGCCTTTGTACGATTCTGTTCCTCAAACCACCCCGCGATCTAGACCTGCCTCCTGCGCTTGCCCTTGCTATTGCAAAGTAGAATCGCCCTTGCCAACTTCTGAGGACTCGCCCGAGGTACCTGTTGTTTCTGACCGTTCTGCGTTGGGATACCGTCCACCGCGAATACGCCGAGTAACGAACCGAGTTGTCTCTTTACCTGAGCTCGCTGAGGTCGAAGAGGAGGAAGACCCCGCCTATGGCTTCCAGCCTCGCGTTGCCTCGATGCCCGAATGCGTCCCGCCTATGCTCTTTGAGGAGGACCTGGACGAGTACGACGACTTTGATCAGTGGGGTTCTCCGCAGGTGCCCTCTCCCAGCGGTAGTGGTCAGTGTTCAACCCCGCCCAACCAGGCGTACCTGTCGCCTCGTACTCCATCCCCAACTGTATTGCTGTCGCGCGGGCTCGCTGCTGTCGCATTGAACGAGAGTGGTCCTCGTGGTGAACCTGACCCTCAAGGTTTGTGGTCGAGGCCGATAGCGAGAACTATCTCTGAATGTGTTCACTAGATTGGATCACCTGGGCGTCCTCCCCTCCGAAGCCTATACCCGCCTTGCACGGTCCTTTATCATTGCCATATGCTCGGTGCCCTTCGTACGTTGGTTTTCTGATTTTGAGTCTTGCCATTAATATTATGCTTATCCTTGCTTCAAGAGGTGCGGAAGGCACTGTGATCGAATCGGATGACCGCGTCTCCACTGTGATTTGGGGCCTCAATGCCAATGGTTCCCAGATCCGTTCTCAGTCGGACAAGAACCTCGCGGCTGAGCGCGACACGGATTCAGGATCGCTGGAGGCAGCTTTTGAAGGCGGTACCAAAGGCGATGTTGACTCTGGCAACGACCTTCTTTTGGCGGCCGCGGCGCGACTATCGAACCGGTTGAAAGGATTGACTCTGGATAGTGACTACGCGGTCCATGGCGTCTCTTCGCGGAGCCACGATAGTCCACAACGATCCGGTCTAGGGCTGCACCTCAATCTCAAGCCTGCAGTCAACCACTCTGGGGCGCGTGGCGTTGCACCGTACGAGCAGGCGGACCAACCCTACTCGGCTCAAGCTCTTTCCGCGAAGCCCAACGGGAAGGTATCTTCTCGAGGACCACCTTCTATAAACCAACTCAAACTTCAACATCCACCTGCGGCTTCACAGCTCCCAACGCCCCCCCTGTCAACTCCCACCAACTGGACACCCCACCTTCCCAACAGTCTACCCCCTGGCCTGAACTTTTCTCCGGCGCTAACTCTGGATTTAGCTACGTCGCAGGGAACTTCACCTTCTCTTGGATTTCTAGGACAGCTTTCGTTCCCTACACCTCCACTGGAACGCGGTGCTCATGCACAAGATTGGCGTAACCATCCTGATAGCAATTATGTGGCCATGGAATATCTAGAGGACTATTCTTTGGGCAGCGATACTGTCACCATGTCTGGTCCTGGCTTGGATTATTACGATCAGCACAAAACCGCCACTGGCAACAGGCGTGGGTTTGATGAGCCAGCAGGCCTCGCTAGCAACAGGAGATCTACCACGTTCAAGTATGATCAACGAAGGAAAATCTCGGAGCCGAATTCCAGGGGCGGGGTTCCTCCTCCTCCTGCTCGGTCGAGCTTGCTTCACCGTCGGCTGCCCGTACTGGAGGAAGACGTCACCTTTACGTACCCTTCGTCCTCCCCGAGTCGTCCCCGTTTGCAAGACCTGTTTACAGCCTCCGCCCATCCTTCCAGTCAGGCCGAGACCTTGAAGAAGGTAGATGCTGGGAAGAGAGGTGACCGCCCCACGCCAGGACTGACCCCGATTCCCCAGCGTGCGATGGGCGTGAGGGTGGGTGGGGGGCAGGCTAAAACCTCCAACACCAGCTTCAACGTTTCTCAGAAGAGGTGGAAACAGAAAAAAGAAGTGTAAAATCGACTCCCTCATTATCCGCTACCGTTGCCTTACATCCACATCGTTTTCGCGCTGCCCCACCGTCCGCTTTGAATGACTACTCTGTTTATCCCGTTTCGCTCAATATGTGTCGCAAAAATTATTCCATTGTTGTATGCATTGAATATTCTAAACTCAGAAACGACGATCTTAAGCCTTGACGAAGAGATCGGTGAACTTGTCGACGGGGAGCTTGGAGAGCTCGGTGGGGTTGGTGACAATATCGAGGATCCTGTTAACAGTAAACATTTAGCGGCAAAAACCATTAAAAGGGAGAGATACGATACGCACTTCTTCTGGTGAGCAGCATCGAAGTGGGGAGCGATGTGGTTCTGGAACTTGGCCATGAGGAGAGGCTTGCCCTCTTCACGGCGGCGCTTGTGGCCCACGGGGTACTCGACCTCGACTTCGTCAAGGACGGTGCCGTCGTTGAGCTCGACCAAGAGAGCGTTACCGATGGAGCGCTTTTCGGGATCGTGGTAGTCGACGCTGAAATTGGAGTCTTCGACGCAGTAGATCTTGGCTCGGAGAGCGTCGATGCGGGGGTCGGAGGCTGAGGCGTCGGTGCTGGGAAAAAATATTTGGTTAAGTTGAGGTTTTGATTGGGGGTAGAATGGGACGTACTAGCTCTCAGAGGTGAGTTCACCGAAGATCAAGGGGTAGGCGACCATGTAGTTAATGGCGTGGCTAAAACACGGTAGCTAATGTTAGCGATCATGGACTGGAAGGGAGGGTTTTTGGGGAATACGCACTCTCGGTCAGCAAAGTTGTCGAGAGGGCCCTGCTTGTCGATGATCCTAACGGCGGCTTCCTGAGTGCGGATGCGGACGCTCTTGATATCGTCAGAGGTCTTGCCGAGCTCCTTGAGCTTGTTGTGGACAGTGTGAGCTGCCTCGACGGCGGTCTGCGCGTGGAATTCGGCGGGGAAGGAGATCTTGAACAAGACGTTCTCCATGATGTACGAGCCGTATGGACGCTGGAACTCGAAGGGCTTGCCCTAATAGGAGGGATGTCAGTAAGCGAGAGACGCCATATGGTGCAAGGGGATGGTGATCATACCTTGAAGAGGACATCGTAGAAGCCCCAGGTCTTGGCAGTCAAGACGGAGGGGAGACCCTTCTCGCCCTTCTTGACGAGGAGGGCGAGGTTGACAGCCCGGGAGCACGCGTCACCTGCAGCCCAAGACTTGCGGGGTCCAGTGTTCGGAGCATGGCGGTAGGTGCGGAGAGATTGTCCGTCAACCCATGCCTGGGAGACCGCATCAACCGTCTGGTCCCGAGAAAGGCCGAGGAGTTTGGAAACGACGGCGGTGGAGGCGACCTTGACGAGGACGACGTGATCGAGGCCGACACGGTTGAAGCTGTTGAGGAGGGCAAGGCCACCCTGGATCTCGTGGGCCTTGATCATGGCCTCGAGAATGTCATGGACGGTCAAGGGCTGTCCTTGGCGGGCGAGATGATCCGCAACCGCGAGGATGGCACCCAAGTTGTCGGAAGGATGACCCCCTGCGTGGGCGAGTAAGCATCATCGGATACGAGGTAGTGGAACGAGAAGCTACTGACATTCGGCAGCGAGCCAGCAATCGTTGAAATCGAGCCAGCGGATGATGGTTCCGATGTTGAACGCACCACGGATGGGGTCGAGCTGGTAGTTGGTACCAGGGACGCGGGTACCTGTGTGGTGTTAGATCCGGCGGAACATCAAGCGACGACAGTACACACCGTTGGGGACGACGGTGCCCTCTACGACGGGACCAAGGACCTTGGTGCACTCTGGGAATCGCAGAGCCTCGAGACCGCATCCAATGGTGTCGATGAGACAGAGCCTGGCTGTCTCGAACGCCAAAGGGGAGTCGATCTTGTAGTTGTGGACATAGTCAGCGATGTCCTGGAGGACCTTGTCGGCCTCTGGGCGAACGGTGGACTCTCCGTGGTGAACCGACATGGATCGAATGAAGGAATTGGGGCCAGCAGCAGCAGCTATCGATAACCGGGTTGCCGAAAGAGGAAGACGGGCACCTGGTCTGGCTCCGAGGGTGCGGAGGGTCGAAAAGGAGTGCGCCGGCTGTTGGACACGACGACGAGCAAGGGAGGGGCTGTTTCTGAGGACTCTGGACAACATGGTCGTCTGCTCCCCGCTTGACGTTCTCCGCGAATCTGGGGCCCCAGTTAAATACGCGCTGGCAGGCAGGTTCAAGGATATCCCCGCCCGTGCTCCGGCTACTCATGTGAATTCGAGATCCGTGATGCGCGATGGCGACGCGGGCGTGACCGTGGGCAGCGGCACAAATCAATATGAGGCCGCGCGCAGTCGAGCCGACTAAATATACTCGACATTCCTGTTCCAACTCCACCATGCCCGACAACCCAGAGTACGACGTCTCCGACTCAGAGCTCAGCGACAATGCCCAGACAGGGCCAAAGCCAAAGCGCAGAAGGCTCCATGGCGCCTGCGATACCTGTCGCAAGAAGAAGAGTATGTCTGTGTACTATCTGTTTTGAGAGTGTCAAGTAATCAGAAGCACAGTCAAATGTGCGGCCAAACAGATCGTCTCTGGAGATGTGTGTGCATTGACCCTATGAATAGGCGACAGCGCGATAATGCCGAACAACATCTGTTCCAATTGCCTCAATACCAAGGTGGACTGCACCCACAAAATACCCAGGCAGAAGGTAGGCCGCCGCCCATGTTTTGAAGCGGTATGAGAGTGCTCATCACAGGAAACCGATAGAAAAAGGATACCCAGCTCGAGTACGTCTTCTTCTGCACTTGACGCTAACCTGTTTCTGAGCGATTGCCCCAAGGTACATCCGAACGCTCGAGGATAGACTTCGCAAGATGGAAGACCTTCTGCGCATGGTACGTTTATGTTCTTCTGCTTCCGAGCACCGGATTGATGAGCCGTGACAGAGTCCGCCATCAGACTCGTCCAAGACAAGGTCGACGCCAGAGAGCTTTAGAGAGACCTCACCTTCTGCTAGTTCTGACGCAAGGACATTTCCAGACTTTCCGCTCCCTATGCCGCGCTCACCGCCCGACATGGCAGCAGAGTCACCTTCGTCCATGATTGATGACACTGACACCGACGACGAGGATGATCTCAGTCATGTCGCTCTCGCAGAGAGGCTGAAGAAAATGCAAATGTACTCTATTACGGACAGATTCTTCGGAAGATCGAGGTATGTAAATTCTGCGCTCTTTTTTCTCTCGCACTGATGGCACCGTAGTTTATTTTCGTTTGCACAACAAGCCGTTGAAGTTCGCAACGAAGCCAATGGCACGCCCAATCCGTGCGCCTTCCTCCGCAACAGGAGACCATATTTCTGGAATATGCGTGATGTGATTATCTTTAATCGTTATTGGTTTCCTATTCTCAATTTTAGCTCAGTGGGAAACCGAATTCGTTCACAAGACGTCGCCTCCAGTCTATGTCTTTCCGGAACCAGATCTTTTAGACTCTTTGATCGCTCTCTTTTTCGAGCGAGTACATCCTCTCTATCCTGCTGTTCACCGGCAAACATTCGAACGCGGAGTACGAGACAAGACACATCTTTCAGATCCCCAGTTCGGCAAGGTGGTGATGACCCTCTGTGCTCTCGCTTCCCGTTACAGCAACGATCCCCGAGTGTTCTTTGATAAGAACCATGCCCAAGGAGATGAGGGGTCGAGTGCAGGTTGGAAATACATCGTCCAGGTACCCTTTTGGGAACCTTCTCTATATGACCGAACATCAATGCACGATTTGCAATTTTTCGCAGTAAGTTCGCCCACACGATCTTATTACTCTCAAGTGACACCCAACAGCTAGCAGCCATGTACTTTGTCGGATCGTCTATGCCTCAGGCTTCTTTCCACATCGTTGGACTTGCCATCAGACTCGCTCAAGAGAGGGGCCTGCACCGGCGCAAAGGTCGTGTAAGGCCCACTATAGAAGAATTAACGGAAACACGGACGTTCTGGTGAGACCTGGAGTGACCCTAACACTTGAGGACACGCTAACTCGATGACCAGGTGCTTAATTGCCACTGACCGACTGGTCAGCTCGTTCCTTGGTAGGACGGCAGCGCTCCACGACGAAGAGTAAGTTCCCTTCCCACATGCCCTTGCAAACTCGAAGCCAACCTTACCTTCACTAGCATCGATTGCGACTACCCTATCGAGTGCGATGACGAGTACTGGGAGACGGAAGACCCAGAAGACGCGTTTAAACAACCTGAGGGGAAACCGCCCCTTGGTTCGTTTACTACTTACCACCTCAAGCTTTGCGAAATCATTGGATTTATGACTCGCACGCTCTACTCGACGAAGAAGTCACAAATTCTGTCCGGGTTGATAGGTCCAGAATGGGAAACAAGGGTTGTGACCGAGCTCGATTCTTCGCTGAATAAGTGGAAGGACGCTTTACCTCAGCATCGTGAGTCCTCTTCCTCTCTGATTTCCTAAGGAGCCTTGCTCATAGACCGTCAATCACAGTTGTTTGGGACCCTCTGAATCCTCATCCACAGTTTTATATACAATCTCTGGTCCTCCATTGCACGTTCCAGTATCTCCAGATTCAGGTTCACCGCCCGTTCTTGAGTCGGAAGGATTCGTTGGCGTTGTCGTCCCTTGCAATATGTGCCAACGCTGCTCGCGCCTGCAGCCATGCTGCAGCGAGCTGTGTTAAACGGCAGCTTGGTGTGTTCCCCAATGTCACGGTAAGATTCATCAGAAAATTTATATTTACATTAGTGACTGACTAGCTCAACCCCCGTAGATGGCCACTTTTCTCTCTGCGATGGTTTTGACTGTCCATTTCTGGAGTTCACGGCAGTCTAAAGTGACGTATGATCTCGAGAAAGAAATTGCCGACATTGAGCGGTGTAGAGATTTTATGGCTGTTGCAGAGAAAAGGTGCGCTAGTTTCCCCTTTAAGTTACATGGTCCTGACACTGTATCTTTAGGTGGTATGTTGCAGGACGTTTACGGTGTGTATCATGCCTAGGATCGCCGTTTATTTTTCTGACGATTGTCTGATATCACCCAGGGATATGATCACGGAATTCAGCTTAAGAGGTGGATCTGCATTTGCACAGGCGGTTGCGGCGGTCCCGTCCAATAAACGGAGTCGCCAAGGCGGAACTGCGCAACCCACGTACATCCAGCAGCTCTCTCAGATAGCCTCGCCCGCTTCGAATTCCGGTTCGGCTACGCCATCTACGGCCATCCAAACGCCGCCTTATGGCAGTCAATACTCGCCAGCGTCATCTGCATCCACCATGTACAGTGGGGCACGGCAATTTGCGCAACCTTACGCCACCACCCAAGCGCAAAATCCATCGTACAGCAGTGGTGGCCAGCCGATGCAACCGCTGCAGCAAGTTTGCCAAACGAGTGATGTCGACCTTAGCAGTCTCATGTTAGCACAGATGGGGTACTTCCAATCACCCGGAAACAACTTCAACCCTATGGCCTTTAGCCCCCAACAGCATCTGCACTCTCCAGAGCCTGCAGCTTTCCCTCAATTCGCGGAGCCGGTTGGGGCGTTTGACCATCTCTTCCCGTTGGGGCCGTCGCCTGCTGCTGCTTTGGGTGGTACCGCGTTTGGCGGTACAGGTGGTGCTATGGGACCTACAGCCACGATGGGTCAACAGCAGCCTGCGATGGGGGAAATTGATCCGTATGATATGTCGGTTTGGATGTCGAATCCTCAGGCGTTTAGGTGAGTCGGCTTTTTGGGCCTCCTTGTGGGGAATAGCGATGTCTGATTTTGCTGAACAGTACGGAATTCTGGGAGACTTATTTCGCGGGTAACCCAGTGGAGCAGGGAGGTGCTGGTAACACTCATTAGATCCTTTTTGTGTGCTGCGGACATTCATGACTACTCAGAATAACTGTAGAGTGTTCCTGATTTCGTGATGTATATTGGATTTGTTGTATCTCTGTTTTCCCATCTTGTTATACGCTTTCTATTCGTGGTCGATTGGATTGACTCTCTTGCTGTCGCCGTTGAATAACTACTGGCTTGGTCTTGTTGTACTATACTATATAGGTAGACGTAATTTCTCTGGTCTGATGCCTGCATTCGTCGTGTATCTAGTCACATCCCATCTCTGCGATATATATCATTTTCTAGGGGAGCTCGATGGCTAATCAGCCGCTTTGCAAATCCTCTTCAAGCGCATTGCATCCTTTGCGCCTCCGGTCATCTGTGGCTTTCCTGACGTCAGCTGTCAGCTGAACGGAACCGGGAGCATATTGTGTCCTCCTCCGAGTCCCAATTTGGTTGGTCGGTTGACATCGGGGGTAATTGGCTACACGGAACAGAGGAAAGCAGCGGAAGGCCAACGGCGGCGGCCTCCATCTCCGATGGACTACCCGCTGTCAAAGATTGGGGAAGGCCGCCGTTTCAACGTGAACGCTATTTCTTTGGGGAACGAACTTCGAGATCCGGAGCCTGTGTATGTAAAGAAGGAGGTTGGAAAGGTGGAATGTTGTTGCAAAAGGGCTTCACACCACATTGAATTGAATGGCGAACAGCGTTCTCGGCTGGCTGTTTAAGAAATTTAGGTTTCCCGAGTTCCAGTATCGTTCCTGATTCCCTTCAAAAGCCGTTTCCGGTACAGACCACGTCGGCCGACGTACTTCTCTCAGTTTGTTTGCTGGTCATCACAGCAATAATTGGCCGAATTGGCAGGCCGCGTTTAAATTCCAATGACTCTGAGGAAGGTGGAGATATATATTCGAGTTCGCCCACTCTTTGCGCAATCGCCGTCACGATCCCATCCAAATCAGGCCCTAGGTTCGCTGGTCGAGATCAAGACGACCCGAATTCGACGCAACGAGTTTTGCGCTGTAGTCCCCTCCAAGACGCGCTCAGATATCCGCCGCTGGAGGGGAAGCGGCTCCCCCATGAGAGGGTGGCTCAGAGAAAGGTGGCTAGGGCTACTCTGTTTCACAAAACACTCGGCATGAAAAGTCGCGAGTTTGGAGGTCTACGAAGCAGTTATCAATGGCAGGCGCACCATGGATCGTGTTAACAAAATTTGTTGGGTGTTCGTAAAAGCGTTGGCGAGGCGGAACGACTTAAGGTTTCTTCACATTCTGATTAGGTGATAGTAAAAAATACATAATTTACAACTGATAGCGAGAGGAGTACAAGTGCATGCGTGAGTTCCTACCCCGAGTCTGAGTCCTCGGATCCTGCAGCTAATTCTGCCTTCAAGTCTTCGATTTCGCCACTATCTCTGTCGTCTCCAGTAACTTCATACCGCTTTATGAGAAGCGCCACCAGCGAAGTGACCCCTCGTGTCCTGCATCTGTGACCAGGAGGGCGGAGAGCCAATAATTCCCGACGGTGCGATACAGCTTCATCGAGAACCTCCACAGCTCCATTCTGCTCAAATTGATATAGAAGCGCATCGGCGAGGTTGTCAAGGGCCCTGGAGCGACCTGTGTGGGGTGCAGGCAAGAGTATAAGTGCCTCATGATGGAGTGAAATGACCTTGTTCAATGGATCAATGTCTCCATTGTGCTTATGGAGAGATAGGAGAGCACCAGCAAGGTTGGTGAGGGACATTGAGCGAGATGGGCTGGGTGCAGGGCGGAGTGCGAGTGCTTCATAATGAAGTGAAATGGCCTCGTTCAACACATCAATCTCCCTGTTACACTTGTGAAGAGATTGGAGAGCGTAGGCAAGGTTATCGAGCGACCATGAGCGATATTGGTGGGGTGGAGGGCGAAGTGCAAGTGCTGTACGATGCAGTGAAATGGCCTCATTCAAAGCATCGATGTTCCCACTGCACTCATGAAGATTTCTGAGAGCATTGGCAAGGTTGCCGAGTGATATGGAGTAATCTGGGTGTGGTGGAAGGCGGAGTGCAAGTGCTGCACGATGCAGTGAAATGGACTCATTCAACGCATTGACATTCCCATTGGATTCATGGAGATGTTTGAGAGCATTGGCAAGGTTGTTGAGTTGTATGGAGTAATCTGGGTGTGGTGCACTGGGGCAAAGCGCAAGCGCTTCACGATGCAGTGAAATGGCCTTGTTCAATGTGCTGAGGTCACCGCTGCGCACGTAAGATTCACTGAGAGAATTAGCGAGAAGAATGAGATACCAGTAGTGATTGGGGTGGGGAATCGGAGCGAGGGTGAGTGCCGTGCGGGAACACAAGATTGCTTCACTGAGGGTGTTGTGATTTCCATTTTGCAGGTAGCATAACCAAAGTGTCGCAGCAAAATCCCCAAGTGATGTAACGTGATCTGGGTGCGAGTCTGGTTGCAGCTTTAAAGCACGTCGAAAAGCCACCACTGCTTCTTCATACATTCGAGGGGCACCCATCCTATCACCTCGTGATCTGTAGCACCATCCCAGTTCGGACCACACCTGCGCATCACCGTCATCAATCCGTACAGCGACCTCCAAACAAGCCACCTGAAATGCCCATTGATCTCCACCACTCTCGCCCAGCCAGTGGGCCAGCTTCCTCAGAGTTGATACCATGCTGCCCTCCTCCCTGCCATTCTCCAACCTGGGAGCATCTTGTGAAGGCATCAAGCTCTTGCAAAACAATGTCGCCCATTGTTGTTGGGTGCGAGCTGAGATGGTTTGAAGTGTCGGACAGTGTTCTGTCTTTGACCATTGATTGTTGGAGCGTGGGGTTCCGTTCGACACATGGTACAGCCAGTACTTCACTGCGTAACGTTCGATGGCACGAAGTGCTACTAAACTGTGACGCAAGGAAGAAGGCGGCAGGCTGCCGATTTGCTGAAGACAGGTCAGGCCTAATGATGAGTGGGAATCGAAGATGGAGATTGCGAAAGAATTTTCTGCCGTCGTGGACTGAACATAGTCCAAAAACGACAGATGGAAGAGCAATGTTGCTGGATGGATCATCTTCTCTGAGCCTGGTGGCGGGGATCGGGTCTGGAGCGCTGAAAGAGTGAATTGAATGTTGCTTGTGAGGTGGGGAGGGATTCCTGCAAGTGTCGAGAAGTCGGGTAGGGAAAGTGCTTCCTGAAGAACAAGGGTCGTCCCGATATACCGTCGGAAATACTTCCGAGTCTGGGGACTCTGAGCATCCGAAGACGGGAAAAGGCGGTTGAGGGCTTGGCTATACAGCTCCCCAAGCCCATCAGGGCCAACCACTTGACGCCGACTTCCGACAATTTCTGCGAGGATTTCGTGAGGCGGAGACTCGCTGAACCGATACGAAAGCAGTGCGATTACAATCGAGGCCCAGACAGGGAGACCGCCTGAAAGCTCGGTGAGCTTCTCGATGTCTGTTGGGCTAGCCTTCCGCCCGTCCACCCATGGGACGGTTGCCAGATACCTCTCGAAATAGCTCTTGATAGCTTCCTTCGAAATTGGACCTAGGGCATGCGTGTAAATGGTGACTTTCTCTATACAGGGTAGGCGGGAAGCGCATGGATTTAAGCGATCTGTGATGATGAACTTGACTACGTGACTTTCCGAGTTGAGGGGAGCGAGGGCCTCGATGAATGTCGGATGATCCTGCCATTCGTCCATGGCATCGATGATTATGATGAGGGGTTGGGGGTGGCCGAGTGATCGCAATGGCTCGAGGATGTATCTCTGGACATGGTTTTCCAGCGAGGTGCTATGGCATTGATCCATCGCTTCCACAATCTTCGGTATCGCTCGCGGATGAATACTCCCGATTTCGCGCGCTATCATCTTGACGATCGTCTCGGGCCCCGACATTTGTGTTGAAAAGGCGCCCAGGAAGACGGAGCCAGCCAATCGGCCAGCTAAGCGAAACTTGTCCGAGAGATAGCGAGCGAGAGTGGATTTCCCGATGCCAGCCGGCCCATGAATGCATAGGACGAGGTGGTTTGAAGTCGATTCCGCTTCGCATACTTTCTTGACGTCTGACTTCCGACTGTCAGGTAGGTATTCAGCCCATTTCTTGCTCATGTCTGGATGCTTTGGAAGTGTATCCAGTCGTGCTCGTTCTGGCAAGAGGTCATATCAGCATTTGCCATTCATGCGCCGAAATAATCTCAACGCACCAATATTGTTGGCAGGCTGCCGCATCACATCCTGCAGATCACCCACCGCGGTTGTCTGAAGATTCTGTATGTTGACATGGGTGGCGTTGGGTGCGTCAACGTAACGAAAATCACCCTGCCAGTGAAAATCATGTGCTCCAGTGAAGAACGATTGACTCGAGGGTACATTCCGATTCAGAGGCTCAGGCGGTGGTGGCGACTGAGGGGCTGATACCGCTTGAAAAGCCCGTGGGGGCGGGGAAAATGCCGGCAGATGTTGTGGATCATGCTGCGGTCGTTCGACTGGCTCTCTATCATCGGCCAGCCGCTGGAGTTGGGGAGCAATCGGGTTGATCATCGATGCTGGTGCCGCTGGTGGTGCGTGCGACAATGAAGATGGTGATAAGCTTCCTATGGAGAGGCTACGATAGCCAGGAAAACGGATTCCCCAACTCCGTGGGTACGAGGGAGTGAAGATCAGACTAGCGCCAACACGGACGTGTAGAGGATTCGCTGGGGGGGGGTTGAGTATATTGATTGTACAGCAACCGTTGGACCGTTAGCCCGCTGGTACTCGCGCCGGGGTATGTTCTGTCTTCGGTTGGCCAATAGCTGTGTGTGTTCTGAGAACTCGATGCTGTCCTTGATACCCCAATCCGACCATCCGGGACCATCTCTTCAACCATCCGACTGCTGGATCGTAGCGGGGAATCGTTGCGCTCGGAGTCCTTGAGCATTGCTGAGGTGATGGCCAGAGGGAAGCTCTGAAGGACACGAGGCCTCCGCTGTGCTACAAAAAATGCACTGCCTCGCTACAGGCGCTCGTACTAAATTACTACTAAACAAATGAACTCCCCAAGGCTCAGGCTAGGACGTTGACGAGCCCCGGGAAGATTCTAGACACTCGCTTGTTTGAGCCCCGTACACATCCTACGTGAAATTAGTTTCTTCGGTGAGACTAGGGACGAGGTAGATATTACTAGTAGTACCTAAGGTCCTGTAGTGATCTTGTGTGAACAAAGTAGTTCAGTCTGAGTTTGCCAAATTCATCCGTCAACTCGTGATTGAGAAATAATTGTATTCTTGCCGAACTTCATGGGTCGTTTGGCAGCATTTGAAAGTGCTTACTACAAGGTCCAATGCTCATCTTGGCGTGCCTCCTCCATTTATGAACCACGGCGCATTCGTAACTATCCAACTTACATCAGTAAACCTAAACTTTAAATTTGGGCTTTTTGTCGCTTATCAGCTTTTTCCGGCCATTGCCCCTGCTAAATTTGGCGTAGCTTTTTGCCAAAACTTGTCAGCTTTTGACTTGCTAGCTTTTTTGAGCTTTTCTTAGCTTGACAGCGCTTGGGAGCGCTCCTAAAAGAGCAAAAGTAATTTGCACGATTCCTGATGTAAACGGTAGCTCCGGGGGAGACAATCGCCCTCGCCCTGCTCGAAGATTGACTAGTATTCCTGAGAAGACAGGTGTCTCGCCTATGGTCTCGGAAGATAACTTGGCCACGGATCTGCCTCTGCCCCATCAGATTCAGAGGACTATAGACATGGTGGCCGGCCCGAGGAGGACCAAATATTTGAAACATTCGGAGCTGGGGTCTCGTCTAGGTCCCTGTATCTATCACCGTGCGTCAAGCCGACACCCTCCAGGGTAAGGTGAATCAGCAGGTAGAGCGTAACGCGAAAGAGATGCGAAAGAGTTGTAGGAGTTGGACTAGTTGTTGAATGCTCTGAAGAGTACGAGGTTAGTAAATCTCCGTTTCAGAAGCCCTAAAGAGCGCCATTCAGTCAGATGGTCATTCGACATTTACACAGGACCACAGGCTGATTCCATCCTCCAGTATGCAACTTGACTGGGAAAAGTTCGCAAGGTGTGTAGCACGGGTCTTATCTTGATGCATTTGAGGCGGGAGAATCAAGTCCATCTAGGACAGCAACCGAGGAAGTACTACCTCAGAGAACAGATCTATTAATTGCAAGCTTAAAGCCCTAGTAATAGCAGTGGTGGAGCTATGGGTCGTTCAACCTAATGGGCCAGTCAGTCGATTGTGTCCAGTCCACCCATCATGAGCATTGCATGTTACACCTGATACAAAGTTGGTCGAACAGACGTACCACTTGAATCTCTTTCTCTACTGGCACCAACACAGGTGTGCTTGGCAGTACTTCTTGATTAGTTGACGTGCCCCGAATTGGGAGTACTTGCACGCTTCGCGGGACGCTGGAGCGATAATATCAGCCTAACCCTAGAGACTTTTTAGAGACGGAAAACACCGGCCTCGTCTGCATTGATGGATGCACTCCTAGCCCGTGGAATTACGAAGGTTGCCGGATAGGGTGGAACGTTGAAAGGGACGCTTCTGTGACGCGTCTCCTTGTCATCAAGGAGATATGGAAGGGCAAACTCTGAGTCCAAGGTGGTCATCGAGAGGGAGTCTAAGGGTGCGGTAGATTCTTCGCGAACGGTACGACCGACGTCGGAAGTCTTGCAGGCCATGAATGGCTCATTAAAGTTGTTGACGAGGAAATCGAAGATAGTGCGCTGGAAGCATTCGTGAACGTACTGGGGGCTGGACCTAGGATCATCAGCACTGAACCAGTAGGGATCCACTTTCAGGTGCCGCGCCAAGTCTTCGATCAACAGCGAGAGAGGGCTATAACTGGAATGAAGGCATTCAGCTTCGAACACGTTACCAGTGCAAATTTTGTCGCGGCCACTGGTGGATTGAAGCGCCGTCCAAATGTCGGAGGTCTTCCGAAAGGGAAGGGGGTGCAACTTGCTCTGCACTGTGCTCGTTTGGTGGGGGAGCAGCCTCGTTGGCGACTTCCGCAGGCTTGGCTAATACTATCCAGTAGAGAATCAGCCAAAATATGGACTCCGCTTCATGATGAAGCGCATGTCTGAACTCCCGAGGCGCAGTATGATTTTCGGGTTGACCTTTGGCATTGGTGGTGACAAAACGCCTCCCTTGTTCGCAAGCACGAAATTCCTCGCAATGCTTCGGAAATTGCTTTTGATACAAGGGGTGCGCTGTGGGGATATTTTCCAGAACCAAAAAGCCATTGCGCTGAAGGGGCCTTGGCTTCCCCGCTTCGATTGCTCTAGCAATGAATATCGGAGTTCCTAACGAAGCCGTCAAAATGGGATATGTACTTGTTTTGAATAACACCAACCGTTCGATCATGCAGATGCTTTTCGGTTCTCGCCTCGTCTTCGAGATTTTCGCTGCGATTGAAATCGATAATGAGTGTGGACGTCTCCTCCAGATCATGACTAGACATGGTTTGAGAATTGGTTGGAACGACGGAGCTACGTTCACATACCTGTGTCCCAGTAAAGCCGCAATGAAACCATATTTCTCACCCTGCTTTGTTCTCTCCATCAGTAAACCTACACTTCGCTTCCTCGCTTATGCAAGCGCTCTCACACGTAAAAATGCGCGGAAAAGTTGAAAAGCCAGAAGCTGGCAAGCTCAGGCTGATTTGTGCAAAAAGCTCCGCCAAATTTGGCGGGAGGCTAGCCCCAAAAAGGTTAAAAGTCTCGAAGCGAAATGTCGGTTTCCTGATGTATGTACTCGAGCCTTGTTTTAGTGTTTCAATCTGTTTATTCTCGTATTTACATTCGATCTCCAGTTTTATAGACGGGCATTGACTAGTCATGCATCTTCTATTGCCCTTTACCGTAGCTGATTGGACTGTAGGAAGTCATATCTCGCTGCTTCGCTTGAACGCAACATGAGGTGGCAGTGCAAAAACTTGGATCCCGTTGAGGCGCCATCAGCAGGAGAACACATGGGAACCCGAATGTCCGAAGGTTCGACGGTCCGAATGTACGTCCGAGTGTTCGAATGTCCGTCCGAGTGTCCGAGCGTGTGTTCGAATGTCCGATCACCTGAGTTTGAAGAGGGTACGAAGGTACGTTCGAATGTACGAATGTCCGCGTAGCAAGAAAATTGAGAATATACATGTTTTCAGCCTCAATTTATTTAGCGGTATGATTGTACGAGCAGCGCGCAAAGGTCCTCTGGTAATGGCAGGGGAATAAGCTGAGGTAACAACGATCGAGGGGAGGGGTATAAAGCCCTCCAACACGTCCTATGCTCCCTTCACCTTTCTTTCTTCCAATGATCACCTTACCACTGTCCCATCAGATACTCAACAAGAACAAGGTATGGTACTATGCGTCCTCCCTTGTACGTCGTGTTCTTTTTGCTCTTCCTATACACGGCGTTTGATTATTGATCAATGGGCCAGGAACCCCTCGTACTCTCTTGTTATTATTGTATTTACGTATTCATATTTTGTCCACTCATCACCTCTACTGTATATTACATTTTTTGGAACGTGTATTGGGCGACCCCTATCAGTGTCCGGACATTCGTGCAAGCCCTCAAATGGAGGCACCGAACGTTCGTCACTGAGCGTCCGAACTTCGGACGCTCAGTGAAATCTCACGAAACCCTAATATAGGGTCCCTGATCGGACAATCGGACGGTCCCTGGACTGTCCGAAGGTCCGTGGACCATCGGACCTTCGGACATTCTCGATCACAGGCTCTTTGATCTGGAGACACGAGGATGAAGGGAGCTTAGAGAAATTAGGGGGCGATGAGCCAGCGGCCTTAGGCCAGCCAGCTCTCGTTTTATTTTCCGACGTGGTCGGCCAATGACATTATACTGTACAGGGGAGGGACTGGGTGGGTAGAGAAATTGGGCTGTATCTCGTCGTGATGGAAAGAGAATAAGAGATATAAGACTACACAACTGAAACTGAGACCTAATGGGTGAGGGTGCAAGCGTGCACGTGCAGTCTATGCGTTCGCCGCGTGAGGGCAGAAAGACCGCGACTCTGTCACTCCTCGATCGCCCGTCCTCCATTGAACTAGTGTAAACTTTCGTTTAAACAACGATAAGATAATGCGTTCACACTGCCACGTCCACTCAAAAAGTTCCAGCCCATCCATTTCCTCTTCCTCCTCCTGTATCTCTTCCAAAGGCCTACGCGGGTGTGAACACTCTCAAGGTTCCTTCAAGCCAGACACTACTCTCTGGCATAGAATACTTCAAACTTTGGGAGTGTTCACCAAACGCTCACCGAGTCGGAGCGAATGCGCAATCTGGAGTGTCATTGACGCGAATGCGAGTATTGCCTGCCAGCTAGTGTGGCCCAGGGAGGAGGAAAACGGTAACTGAGTGCGTTCTCTCTTATTTTTTGCCTCCTTCTCCACCTGCTCCTTGTTTCCTGCCCACGCCACCCTCATCGAAGCCACATTCCCCCGCCCTCTTCCTTTCACACTTCCTACCAATTGTCCTAGTGCCCACTCACCTACGCCTACCGCCACACAGACCCTAGGAGAAGAGATTCTTGATGACACCAAGATTAGCGGGCGGAACGTGTCTCCAGAAACTACAGAAGCCATGCACTAGCTATGGAAAAGGCCGATCGTACCCAAGACTATGAACGAGCGTTCGAGCTTTTATCCTGCTCGCCTGTCGTTTGCTACCTACCCTCTCTTCTGAGTCGACGGTCTCCTTCTAGGATGTCCGAGTTCGTGGGCCGGTTTCCCTTGTTGCATCGCTCTCTTCTCATCCTATTGTTTCGTTGCCTTTCATCCTCGCGCTCTACAATCGTTCAAAATCCGGTCTCGTTCTTTCCGCCTCCCCCTGATCGTTCTCCCTTCCTGCTCCTTACATCTCACACCCCATCTCCCCATCTTGCTTTACCCAACGCTGTCCTCGCTCCCCTTCTCCTTCCCTTATTCCTCAACTCTCCATCTAGCCGGTGAGCCGCCTTTCCCCTTCATTCATGATCCTCGTTACCCCGAGACGATGACTGGCAAATGGTGTCGTGATAGCTACCCTCTTTGGAGAAGTCACAGTCATAGGAAGTTCAGATTATCCGGCTGAGACGGAGGTCTTGAGAGAGCGAACATGGTCGGTGACGAGGTTTAGGATAGGCAGCTATCGTGAGTTTTTATTCTTTCTTTCCTTCTCATAATGTTTCAGTTGGTATTTGTCGTTTCCTCTTCCACTCCACCCCTCCATGCTACTTTTCTTCCTCCCCGATTCCACCTCCGTTCTTGCCTTTGTATCTGGATGAGCAACGTCAACCCCTACCGCCGTTCCTTTTTGTGTACTGCCATCTCCTGCCTGAATGAAGAGCGCTCAAGCTAATGAAGCCCCCACTTGCCTCCTCTCAGCTTCATTCGACTCCAATTTCTTTGGATCTCTCCTTACTTGAACAAACTCAACTCCGACTCATTAGACGAAACCGGCCTCAATTTGACTCTCATCCTCAACGAACTTCGATTTTGCCGCACCTCAATACCACCTGCGATCATTCAACGAACCCGTCGTCTTCAATCCGCCTCAACGAATCCCACAATTCGATCCTCACAACAGAAAGACACATGTTTGACGTGGGTGGTCAACAACCTGGACGCGAGAAAGTGGATACGCTGCTCCGAGAGAGGAGAAGAAGCAGGTGAGTAGTGGGTCAGTTTTTGTTCGGTCTTTCGATGGGAGTGGTTGGGAATGAGTGACATCCTCTGAGGTGTCTCTCTTTTACCGTCCTGTCTTTTGTGTATTGAGTGGAAGTCTGATCGGCCACCTCGTCGTCTTCTATCCTTCTATTCTTCTATTCTCTTTCCAGCCTCGTTCTTGTTCATTCGTCTGTTCTCTTTCCTTAACGGTTTCGCCTGGATTTCTTTCCATGCTTTTTGGAGCTATAGTTCTTTTATTTCCCTACCTTCCGCTCCCTTTTGCATCGTCAGTTCTCCATATTCGTCTACGCCATTTCGTGCATTCGCTAACCTGTCGCCCCCTTCTTTCTCAGACCCAAATAGCGGGATGCCTCGTCCTTGTTAAGTCGGCGAACAACTCGAGTTGGCTCTTACGGACGTCGATTATTCTGTCCTCAAATAAGGTGCCTAGGGTGCGCGTAATACTCCTATTTTCTTTACCATCATCGATCTTTTTTCGCCCTGATGACTTTGAGCCCCGTTACTGACATCGGGATACTCAGGGAAACACGGGAACGCAAGTGGCGACAGTCATTAACTACCTGAACGTCGACCATCAATATCGTGCAGGAGGAGCAAGACAGTAGTGGGGACTTTGACAAGGTCGAGTGAGGATCAATCCGGTGAGTCACTGGTAATGAACTTTAATATGTAGCTGAGCCCGCTCAAGACCTGCTGGTAGTCGTGGCCCGTTGTATCTCGTTCCGCCTGTCATTGTATCCGTATTTAATCTGAAGCTGCCCTTGACTTTGGATCAGAGAAGTTGATACGCGCCAATGTCTACCTTGTTTACGCATGTGCGCCCTCTCCATTCGGAATGTGATGTTGCTGAGGGGAAGGAAGACGTAATTTGGGGGGGACTGACTGGCTATGCTCAGGCTAATAGGGACTGCCGATCGTCGCGTAGATCCAACAATGGAGAAACCAAGAGGGGTATGTCCAATTGGTACGTCCAATCCTTATGATCCCGACGAGTCTGTGATACCATCACCTTCTCAGGTTCCCATACACTGAGGCCGTCTTCGTCTCAGTCGTAATCGCAGGGGTAGAATGAGCCTCGAAGGATAGGATAGAAAAGTTTGAATCGTGGAGAAGAATGCATATGCGTCTGAAGGCTGATTGATTCAACTATGAACAAGTCGACAAATGATCAGAACCAGAATTGATATTGCTCTCAGCGACATCCAACAAAGAGAAGTAACGACCACTGTCAATACCGGGGGTGAGACTACTGTCACTCTCTGCAGATAATTATCATACAGTGGACTGTCAAGACGTGAATCAACATTAAGGGCAGTCGGTGTTAGGAAGCTGGTGGAATGTGAAAGGGTTTCTTGATGAGAAACAGTGGACCGTAACGAGAGGAAAGACCGATGGAGCGTGTTTACCTTGTCGTAGGTAGATACTTGATGAACGGTTCTACAATTTCCTAGACCCTTCATCCGGTGGTTTTATCGTCCGAAAGATATCGTGTTTGACAGAGGTAGTTCTCGTGACTGTTCGGAAATAGGGCGTAAGCGTGGAGTAAGTTCGACGCGATCCCTCACTCACTAATCTCAGCGCCAGACACAAGGTCAGGGACAGGAACAGCGCCGTCGTCTTGTATCAAGGGTGGCATTGTGATAAATATGGCCTAGAGGGCGGAGAAGACGTCTAAAATGTCCATAGTAACCGCGATGCTTAATAGCGACTCGTGAGTCTGGGGAGCCGGAACTTGAAAAGCTCATCTCTTTTATGTGGCAAGCTCTTCGATTAATCATCGCACAATCCTCCATCTCCTGGAGTTCCAGCTCAACCATCAATTGAACTCAAAGCTGTGAACCTTGCTTTGGGCTCTCCAGCAAGGGCTTCTGCTGGCCTCTGACAAGCATTTATAACGCGACTCGCGAGATTTATTAACTGCGGCGAAGATGGAGATTCTGAGAAAAGACTGATTATATTCTGCGTCACAACTGGCCGCTCCTTCACTAAATTCCCCTCAGTCAAAGATGGTGTCGTATCCAACCCCATTCAATTTTGCCACCGAACTGCTGAGTCTTCTTTCCTCCGATCGACTTTGAATCGCGAGTTTAGTCAAAACCGCGATCCTGATACCGAACAAGGAGTCAATGAATGCATCTGTCCCACCCAAAGTCGATTATACACAAAGTTGTTGAGGAGGTGTACTAGAAAGCAATCCGGGGTCATCCGAAGAGGTATAACGTGTACTGTTAACCTAACGTACTCCAGCCATGTTGGTGGCTGTATTAGTCTCTTTAGCTACAGTTGTCTTTGTATCTGTATTCGATTTATCTGTTATAGATCTAGAATTACTCTGACCATCGAATATCGAGAGGGAATCGACAAGAGAGTCTGATACATACCGAATACTTGATATGCCCACTCAAATTTCGGATCCTAGTCTCACCGGGAGGATGGGAGACACAGCTGAGGAGAACTGACTGGCTCAAGACTCGGTGATAGTGTAGTACTGAGTGGCACTAGCACTGCCAACGCGGTTGGAGTTAAACATAGAAACAGCTCGGCGTCGCCGTAGATGTAGCAGAGGCCCGGCATTGAGTCTGAGCTTGTCCTTGCAAGAATCGACCATCCGCTGTGTCGAATCTTTCTCCTTCTCACCCATCTCTTCAATGGACAAGCTCTACCTCGACGAAAACATTTGCGATAGGCAACGAAGTTCCAATTACTGTGCGATTGGTGGCTTCAGGTGCTCACACGACTGGTTATACCCCTTTACCATAGCTGACTGGACTGTAGGAAAGTTTACCTCGCTGCTTCACTTGAATGCAGGATGAAGTACCGGCGCAAAGAGTTAGAAGCGGTGAAGTCGTCAAGGCTGCCATCAGCCGGCGATAAGATAATGCGCTTATCACACCGCCACATCCGTTCAATTCCCAGCCTGGTCCGCACTGAGAGTCATCTTCCGCCTCTTCCTCCCCTGTACCTCTTGTAGGGGGGGTCACCTACGCGAGTGTGAACCGCCGGGTACCACCATTCTGGAATCGAACGCCTCGAACCTCGTGGGTGTTCGCTAACACTTACCGAGTCGGAGCAAGTGCGCAATCCAGAGTGCCCTCGTGCCATCGAATGCGCGTATTGCCTGCTAGTTAGGGTGGCCCTGGGAGGAAGACAGGTATTGAGTGCGTTAATTATTTGAATACGGTGCGTTCCTCTCATCTTTTACCTCTTTCTTCACCTGCTTCTCGTCCTCTGCCAATGCCGCACTCATCCTTTCATGTTTCCTACCAACCCACTTATGCCTCCCGCTACACAGGCCCTAGGAGACGAAATCGTTGACGACATCAGCAACCCAATCATGCCTAAGATTTTGGACGAGTTTTCGGGCAATTTTTCTCTTATGGACTGGCTGGGATCGTGAGTTAGCTTAATTTGGTTTCGTCAATTGCTATCCACCCTGCTCGCCTGCATTCCGCTATCTTCTCTTTCCTCCCAGTTGACAATCTCTTTGTTGGACGTCCAGGCTGCTGAGCTGGCTCCCCTCACTGCTTCCTTCTCCTCTCATTCCCGCACTCTGCGATTGCTGAAATCCTGCTTCCATTCTTCTTACCTCCCCCTGTCCATTCTCCCTTTGTGCTCGTAATGTCCTGCACCCTGCTCCGTTTCAACACACCCCTCCTTTCCTCGCTCCCCCACCCGTTTCCCAGCCTCCATTCTCCATTCATTGGCTCTACATCTAGCCCGCGAGTCGCCTTTCCCCTCCTTTTCCCTTCCATTCTCCCCAACGCTCCGAGACAATGACTAACCAATGGTGTCGTCATATCTAGTTTCTTTGGAGAAGTCATACTGATACTGCCTAACGAGACGGAGCTACTGAGAGCGCGACAATGGTTGGCGAAGATTTTGTAGACGAGGTTTGGGATGAGGCAGCGATCGTGAGTTGCTCTCTCTTTCTTTCTTCTTTTCCTAATTAGTTGTTTCCTGATTCGCTCTACCCCTCCATGCTCCCTTTCTTCTTCCCTGATTCCACCTGCGTTGTTTCATTCTAAGTTGGATGAGCAAAGTCAACCCCTACTGCCGGTCCTCTTTGCTTCTTCTCATCTTCTATCTGAATGACGAGCACCCAAGCTAACAGAACCCCCATCAGCCAGCTTCATTCGACTCCAGATTGTTTGGATTCCACCTGAATTGGATAAACCCGCCCCTCACAGTAGAGTCCACAGGTTTGACGTCGGTGCATGAAGGTCTTAACACTAGAAGTGGCTACAGGTTTCAAGGGTACTACTTCTGTCATCCTTTTGCAGCGCTGAGCGAGCATGATGGGCAGGTTATGGGGAAGACGCGGGTGAGTAGTGGGTTGGTTTTTGCGTGATTCTCCGATGGAAGCGAACCGGAATGAATGACGTTAGTTGGGGTGTCGCTCGATCTTTGTCATATCTCTTATATGTCTAGTGGAGGTGATATCGGACACCCCGTCGTCTTTCGTCCTTCCATTCTCATTCCCCGCCCATCTTTGTTTTCGTTCGTTCATTCGTATTTTCTCGTTCATTGATGGCCTCGCTTCCATTCCCTTCCAATACCTTTCGCAATTCTACTCACCTATGTTCCGCTGCACTTCGTGCATTCGCTAACCTGTCATCCCCTTCCTTTCCCAGAACCAAATGGCAGAATTGCTTGTCCTCTTCGACTCGGGGATCAACTCGGCGTGGTTCGACGTTGATGATTCTGTTCTTAACAAGTTGCCTAGGGTGCGTGTCATGTGCCTGTTTTCTTCACCTACGTCGATGCTTTTGCGCCTTCCACTCCCTCCTACCTCATGACTTCGGGCCCGTTACTGACATCGGGATGTGTGATACCTACAGCGGTAAACACTGAACCGCAAGCAGCGACACGCCATTGACTAACTAGACGGCAATCATCAACATGGCGCAGGAGGAGCGAGACAGCAGTGGAACCTTGACAAGATTGAGGGATGCCCAATCCGGCGCGCTGCTCGTCAAAAAGTTGAATATGTACTAGCTGAGCCCACTCAAGGCTTGCTGGTAGTTATAGTCCGTTGTATTTCGTCTAGTAGTGATCAATCCTGGGTATCGCATTGAAGAAATTGAATAGCATGTGACTGAGCCCAAAGCTTGCTTGCAATCCTAGTCCATTACGTCTCCTTCCGCCTGCATTTGTATTTGTATCCGATTTTATGTGCTATAGAGCTGGTTCTCTACCACTAGCTACCCACGAGAGGCCTCATAATGACAGGAACTGTTTTGATCGAATGAATTCGGATTCGATTGGTGCAAGACTGCGATCAGCTGGCGATGAGGTAGTCTTCTACTCCCACAAAAGTTTCGTCCCTATCTCTTGCAAAGGATTGTTATCAACAAGGCTCCAGGTCTCCGTCAAACAGACCACCGCTTCTCCTAATTGGTGAAGGATGCTCAAGAATCGGAACGAGAGCGGAATCTAGAGAATCTGACTGCGCCGCTATTCTCTCGGCTCATTCGTCTACCGGTTCTCCCCAGAACTCACTCCTGTATTTCCACTGATCGGAATTCATACCATAGGTGCAATCTCATCAAACCCTAATCGACAACTGCTGAGATGGATTGCACGCGACCGGACGCACAAACGCCTCTGCCAGAGCCGATCCAGATTCCTAGTGCAGTATATTTGCAAATAGACAGGGTCCTAACTACCTTCGGCCACGAATATTATCACCTGTCGAGCTCGGGCGCAGGCATCAGTGGACTTCACTATCATTGATTCCCTTACATGAACTCTATCGATCGCAAAAGGTACAGTTTTGAGTACCTTCCCTCGTTGGGCAGCCGTTGAGCGGCCGGTTCGGCCAAACAAGTCTCACCTGTAAGACACAGGACACCTTTCAGGTGAGTCTCCCGCATGACCTTCTCCCTACAGTGGTCAGTATATTACGTTCGCGCTATTGAAAATGTGAAATCAGTATACAAGCAACACTACATTCTAATGGCATATGGTCAGGCACGAGGCAGGACAGTACTTCACTCATGCAGTATGAGTGGGCATTGGGGTTATCGGACTCTTCGGCTACGGTGGAAGCAGGAGATGGAAGGCCAGGTGCGCTTCGAGGCCCACCAGAACCCTGGGATGGAAGTATGGGGGAACATCCAACTCACACTGCCACCTGCGGGCTTGATACCTACTACTCTCTCCCCTGTTCCTCTCCCTCCACGTTTTTGATTTTATTTCTTGCAAAGAATCGTCATCAACGAGTCTCCACGTCTCCGCCAAACAGACCACCACTTCTCTTGATTGCTGAACAGCTCAGCCACCGCTTTGTGGAGCTGTGAAGCTCAACTAGGTGCAACCCCGTCGACACCGCTAATTGACATTGACGACACCCATGGTGTATCGTACGCTACCGAGCACACAAACGCCTCTGCTCTAGCGGTGTATGCAAATTTCATAACGTAGTATGTTTGCGAATAGATAGGATCCTGAGTACCTTTGACCACCTTATCACCTGTGGAGCTTGCGCGCGTGTGTCAGTTGCCTTCACTATCATCGGTTCCTTGAGATGAACTCTAGCTTTGAGTTTCTTCCCTCATGAAGCTACTCCCGAGAAGAACGGGCTGGGCGTGGTGTTGTTCTGACCTGATCATGATTGCTTCGCGTTGGAAGACGAATTTTCATCTGATAGCGCTTAAAGGAAGATCCAGGCATCGCATTCTCGCACAGCTCAGGATGAAGTGGAGCTCAAATCGTCGTTTCATATATCTCGGGGGATATTGGGGGAAGATGGAAGAGATGGACTGTAATACGGACGCTGCTGATATTATCTCATAGCGCTTAAAAGAAGCGTCTTCCGCACGGCCTTTGGGCGCCGACTAATTTATTTGGTTGTCTCCGAGTCTGTTAACAAAGCCAGAGGGAATAGTACGGGCTGTTTTTTTTTGTTCTGGCTTCAAAACGATCGCGATCAGTTTCAGTGGAAGTGCGATGAATTGCAGATATATATAAGGAAGTGAGAGTGAGGGGGTAGATCAACCTTACCAGACTCGGCCCAAGGCAGCAGCAATGGATAATAGGCGAGACTACCTACTCACAATAGTTGCTCGAGCCATCTACGCAAATTATACCATTTCTATGGTGGTGATTGGTATTTCGATTTCTATATATATGTGGAACACGCAAATCAATGCTCAGTATGCTAACGATTCCAGGTGTCCACCTTTTCATGGCGCTATATGGTCTCTCGGTTTTTCTAGAGACACCAGAGCCTCTTAGGAAGGGCCGAAAAAGATACATAGCAGTCAGTTTCATGATAACAACTTTATTCACCCTCACCGGGTCGCTTGACATGGCGGTTTATTTCCAAACACTGTTCAAATCCACCTCGCCAAGCCATTGGGGAGAACTATATACCAGCTACCACGAAAGAGGGGGGTATTTAGCGAGCAGCGCGGCCCTTGGGCTGATTATTATGATTGGTGATGCACTGCTGGTGAGTGCGGTAGCCTGATTTTGTCCAGCCGTCGGCTGACAAGGTTCACGGGTTGTTTGCCACAGGTGTATCGCTGTTATATAGTATGCGTGGAATATTGGTGGGTGATAATCCTCCCCACGATTATGTCCCTGTCCGCTCTAGGTCCGTGTCATGTCCTCTCCAAGTGCAATTCATGCTGATGAAATCACCCGGAATGACAACGCGTAGTTCTCTTCTTTATGACAGATTACGCAACCGGTCAAGACGACTCTGCTATGAAATATTCAGTCGCCTCCACCCTGCTAACTGTGTCAACCAACATTATTGTCACAACTTTGATCACAATCCGCCTTCTTCGTGCAAGGCGGACCCTGGCAAAGCTCCTGCCATCAGCGGATGTGCGAGTTTACACTGGAGTAGTCGCCATTCTAATCGAGTCCGCTGCTCCTCTCGCCATCTTCGGCGTCATTACCGCTGTAATGGGAGTGGGACGAGTGAGCAGTGATCTATGGGGCACTTCCGAAGGAATCTTAGTCTCCAACCAGTTGTGTGACGGCCTTTTCTACTCATTCTGCGTGAGTTGGGCTGCTCGAGTGCTTCCTATTGATGCTAATGTTTTGACTTTACTCAAAGGGACTATCGCCACACATGATTATATTCCGCGTCACCACTGGCCGCTCCTTCACCAAATTCCCCTCAGTCAAGGACGGTGTTCTAACCAACCCGATTAAATTTGCCCCCCGAACTGCCGAATCATCTTTCCTCCAATCGACGTTCAATCGCGAGTTTGGCCAAAACGGCGATGCTGATACCGAACAAGGACTGAATGGCAGCGTTGGTGAGCTCACCCAGACCCAGACGTCTATTATCCACCTCGCACAGGAGAAGCGGAATGACGGTGTGGATGTCGAGAAGGTCAGGTAGAGATCGATCCGAGAAGAAGCTGAATATGTACTCAAGCTCTGCCTGTATTTGTAGTCCGTAGTGTTTCGATTTGCTTGTTCTTGTATTTATATTCAATCTCGCGTGTAATAACTATCTGCAGGCCTTTGTGAAGGCTACCGGCGCCTGTACCCAAGCTCCACCAGCGATAAAATTTGTGGGGGAAGGTACTCAGGACCTCATCCACTCGCACTACTAGAGGAATCCACGTCCACAGCTGGAGCAGAAGCGTTCTTGCGCCCGGTCGTGTGTGATACGCCGTGGTACTCGTCAATTAGGGTATCAACGAGATTGCACCTAGTGTGTGAGCGCCAATCAAGAAAGATATAGAGGAGTGTGTTCTGGGGTAAGGAGAACTGGTAACCATACGCTACCGGGCATACAAACGCGTCTGCTCCAGCCGTGGATGCAGATTTATAACGTAGTATGTTTGCGAATAGATAGGATTCTGGGTACCTTTGGCCACCTTATCACCTGTGGAGCTTGTGCGCGTGTGTCAGTTGCCTTTACTATCATCGGTTCCTTGAGAGAAACTGTATCGATTGCAAAAGGTTTAGCTTTGAGTTTAAAGCTTTTCCCAAGAAGAATGGGCTGGGCACGGTGTCGACCTGATCTGATCACGATTGCTTCGCGCTGGAAGACGACTTTGCATCTGATGGCGCTCAAAGCAAGTTCCAGGCATCGCGTTCTCGCACAGCTCAGGATGAAGTCGAGCTCAATTCGTTGTCTTATATCTATCTTGAGGGTATTGGGCAATATGGAAGAGATGCACGAGAGTACTTTCGACCTGGACGCTGTTGATATCTCATAGCGCCGCAAAGAAGCGTCTTCGGTGAGGCCTTTGGGCGTCGACCCATTCATTTGGTTGTCTCCGAATCTTTTTTCGAAGCCAGAAGCGATACTATGGAATATTTCTCCTGATCTGCTTTCAGAACGATCATGATCAGTGTCAGCGGAAAGGCGGTGGATTGCAAATATATATAAGGATGGGAGAATGAGGTAGTAGATCGACCCTTACCAGACTCGGGTCAAGGCAGCAGCAATGAACGACGAGAGTCTGGACCACAGGCTCACATGTACAGTAGCGGCTCGATCCTTTTATGCAAATGCTAGTATGTCCATTGTGGCGATTGGTATGTCAATTTCTATATATCTGTGGATCAGCCAAAGTGACACGCCCTACGCTCCATGGACTCTATCAATTGCGAGAAGTATAGTTTTCAGTACTTCCCTCATGAAGCTACTCCCGATAATAACGAGGTGGGCGCGTTGATGGCCTTACCCAATCTGGGTTGCTTCTCGCTGGAAGACAGCTTTTTATATCCCAGCGCGTAAAGGAAGATCAGGGCATTGCATTCTCGCACAGCTCAGGATGAAGTGGAGCTCAAGTTGTCGTTTCATATCTATCTTGGAAGGTGTTGGGCAAGATGGAAGAGATGCACTGGAGTACTTTCGACCTGGACGCTGTTAATATCTGTGATCGCCATTCTAATCGAGTCCGCTGCTCCTCCCACCATCTTTGGCATTATTACCGCTGTAATCACAGTGACACGAGTGACTGGTGCTATAGACAAGAATTCTGAAGGAATCATAGTCTCCGGCGTTTTTTTCGAAGGCCTTTTCTACTCATTCTGCGTGAGTTGGCTAATTGAATCCTTCCCATCGATGCTGATTTATTGACTTTACTAAAGACACTATCGCCGCATACGATTATATTCCGCGTCACCACTGGCCGCTCCTTCACCAGATTCCCCTCAGTCAAGAACAGGGTCGTAACCAATTCCATGCAGTTTGCTCACCGCACTGCCGAATCAGATTTTCTCCAATCGACGTTGAATCGCGAGTTTGGCCGAAACGGTGGTACTGATGACGAACAAGGACTGAATGGCAGCATTGATGAGCCCACCCAGCAGACGTCTATTATCCACGTCGCACAGAAGAAGCGGAACGACGGTGGGGATCAGGTAGAGATCTATCTGTGAAGTTCAATATGTACTCGAGCCTTGCTGTAGTGTTTCAATCTGCTTGTTCTCGTATTTATTTTCGATCTTATAGACGTGCTTCGACTATCTCTACATCAGCCGCGACATTACCTAATATGCCACGTCTGGAGAAAAGGTTGAGGTGGCTCGGCTCGCGATTTCTTCCTCAAACACTCACCTTCTCCTTCTCCTCCCCGTCGTTGGCTCATCATGAGCGGTTGTGAGTAGTCTGTTCTGTGTAGTGCAGAGACTGGTTCTAATCCTCCTGCAGTTCGGTTTCTGAATCTGGTCCGCCCTTTCCTGCCCATTCTCCCAGAGGTTTCTTCGCCGGATCGCAAGGTTTATTTCCTCTATCCTTACTGCTTTGTGGCGAGCTACTCAGCAATCCCAGGTGCCTTTCAACCAAGAAGTGCTATGGACAGCCGTGACACTCCTCATCTTCCTTGTGTGCTCGCAAGTGCCGCTCTACGGTATCATGTCGTCTGACTCGTCGGACGCCCTGTACTGGATGCGTGTCATTCCCGCGTCAAACAGAGGAACCCTCATGGAGCTGGGTATTACGCCCAACATCACGTCGGGCATGATCATGCAGCTTTTGGCTGGAGCCAATCTCATTGACGTCGATTTCCGCTTGGGGGATGATCGGGTTTTGTTCGGTGTGGCTCGGAAGCATGCTTGGCGTCTCTTTTCCGCTCCCTCTCCCGCGTTTATCGCCTACGTGGTTCATGTACTGACGTACCTGTCTGCCTCGCGCCCTGCCTCGCTGCCTTGCTCCTTCTATTCCTTTTCGCATCACCTGTCTGGCTGTGCGGTGCTAACCCTGACACGTTTTCCTCCGCTTCTTCTCCTGTTGCCTTCGTTCCTCGTGAATTCTCCTCCTCTTCAGAAGACGACAACGACGACCCATTGACGCTCTACCCTACTCATACCACGGACGACGCTTATGTTCGACCGAATCCACCTCAATGAATCCTATTTGAACGATAGACGGAGTGGTGAAAGAAAAAGATGGCATTCAGGGACTTTCAACCCCTCTGCGAGGGCACGCCCAGCTATACCTGGTGTAACCTCTTCTACCTTCAGGTGCGCTGCGTCCACCCCCTTTGCCTGTAACCCTTTGGCATCCTTGCAGCAGTGATACAGCAGCACGGTAATCCCGCGGTTGGCACATCTGTGGGATTTCTGGTCTGCGACCCACTATTCGCTGGCCTGTTTTACTCGCTCTGCGTACGTTGAAACTCTCGTGCCTTTGAACAACCTACGTGAATTTACCCATCTTACCCTCTCAGACACTCTCACCCCACATGATCATATTCCGCGTCACCACCAGCCGTTCCTTCATCAGATTCCCCTCCGTCAAGGATGGTATCTTATCGAACACCATTCGATTCGCCCACCAAACTGCTGAATCATCTTTCCTGCAATCGACTTTGGATCGCAAGTTTGGTCGAAACCGCAATCCTGATACCGAACAAGGTGCCAATGAATGCATCGGTGAGCCCACCCAGACCCGGACGTCAATTATTCACGTTGCGCAAGAGAAAACGCGATGATAGTGGGTACGTCCAAAATGTGTAATAGAAAGCAATCTGGGGTATGCGTCCGAAGAGGTAGGATATGTACTATTGACCTAGCCTACTGCAGGCGTGCTTTAATTCCGTTTCTGATGTCTTTGTATTTGTATTATGAACCACTATGGATCTAGAATTTCCCTGACCATCAGATACTAAAAGGGAATTGACTCAAAAGCCTGTTACATACCGATAACCTTATATGCCCACTCACACCTCAGACGGGAGACACAGCCAAGGAAGACTGACTGGCTCAAGACTCAGTGATGTCGTTCTGAGTGACGCCAGCACCGCCAACGTGGTTGTAATCGAACGTTGGCAACAGCTCAGAGTCGCCGTAGGTATAGCAAAGACTTGGCGTAGAGTCAGAGATTGTGCTTGCGAGGAAGTCGACCACTCACTATGTAGCCTCGTTCTTCTCATTCATCTCTTCAATGGACAATCTCCAGCTTTACAAGAACATTCGGAATTGGCAACACAGTTCCGATTACTGTGCGATTGGCGGCTCTAGGTGCTCACACGTCTTTTTATAGCCCTTTACCATAGCTTATTGGACTGTAGGAAAGTTTACCTCGCTGCTTCACTTGAATGCAGCATGAAGTACCGGCGCAAAGGGTTAGAAGCGGTGAAGTTGTCAAGGCTGCCATCAGCCGGCGATAAGATAATCTGCTTATCACACCGCCACGTCCGTTCGAATTCCAGCCCGGTCCATACTGAGAGTCATCTTCCGCCTCTTCCTCCCCCGTATCTCTTGTAGGGGGGGGGGGTCACCTACGCGAGTGTGAACCGCCGGGTACCACCTCTCTGGAATAGAACACTTCGAACCTCGTGGGCGTTCACCAACGCTTACCGAGTCGGAGCTTCTGCGCAATCCAGAATGCCCTCGTGCCATCGAATGCTCGTATTGCCTGCTAGTTAGGGTGGCCCTGAGAGGAGGAAGACAGGTATCGAGTGTGTTAATTCTTTGAATACGGTGCGTTCCTCCTATCTTTTGCCTCTTTCTTCACCTGCTTCGCGTCCTCTGCCAACGCCACACTCATCCTTTCATTCTTCCCACCAACTGTTCTAGTGCCCACCCGCTTACGCCTCCCGCTACACAGGCCCTAGGAGACGAAATCATCGACAACATCAAAAACTCAATCATGCCAAAGATTTTGGAAGAGTGTTTGGGCGATTCTTTCTCCTGGGGACTGGCTGGGATCGTGAGTTGGCTTCTTTCTGTTTCGTTGGTCGCTATCCGCCCTGCTCCGCTGCGGTCTGCTATCTTCTCTTTCTTGAACGTCCGGGCTGCTGAGCCGGTTCTCTCGCTGCTTCCCTCTCCTCTCATTCCATATTTATATTTCCTTTCATCCTCTGCACTCTGCGATTGTTGGATTCCTGCTTCCATTCTTGCCACCTCCCCTTGTCCATTCTCCCTTTGTGCTCGTTATGTCTTGCATCCCGCTCCGTTTCACCACGCCCCTTCCTCCCTTCCTCCCTCGCTCCCCACCCCGTTTCCCAGCCTCCATTCTCCATTCATTGAATCTACATCCAGCCCGCGAGTCGCCTTTCTCCAGCCTTTTCCCTCCTTTCCCCTCCCATTCTCCCCGGTGCTCCGAGACAATGACTAACCAATGGTGTCGTCACATCTAGTTTCTTTGGAGAAGTCATACTGATACTGCCTAAAGAGACGGAGCTACTGAGAGTGCGACAATGGTTGGTGAAGATTTTGTAGACGACGTTTAGGATGAGGCAGCAATTGTGAGTTGCTCTTTCTTTCTTCCTTCCTTTCCTCTTCATCAAATTCAGCTGAAAGTAGTCGTTTCCTCGTTCGCTCCACCCCTCCATGCTACCTTTCTTCTTTCCTGATTCCACCTCCGTTATCTCATTCTTATTTGGATGAGCAAAGTCAACCCCTACCGCCGGTCCTCTTTGCTTCTCATCTTCTATCTGAATAACAAGGACTCAAGCTAACAAAACTCCCACCTGCCTCCTCCCACCTTCATTCGATTCCAGATTGTTTGGATTTCACCTGAGTTGAATAAATTCAATCTCGACACTCTATCCTCAAATAACCTCAGTTTGCCGCACCTTCAGTATCGCCTGCAATCATTCAACTCGACCCTCACAGTAGAGTCCACAGGTTCGACGTCGGGGGCTGAAGGTCTTAGCACAAGAAGTGGATACACTGTGCTACTTCCATCATCCTTTGCGTGGCGTTGAGCGAGCATGATTGGGAGGTTATGGAGAAGACGCAGGTGAGTAGCGGGTTGGCTTTTGTGTGATTTTCCGATGGAAGTGAACGGGAATGAATGACGTTAGTTGCAGTGTCCCTCGATCCTTGTCAAATCTCTTATGTGTCTAGTGGAGGTGATATCGGTCACTCCGTCGCCTTCCGTCCTTCATTCTCTTCCCTTGCCCATCTCTGTTTTTGTTCGCTCGTTCGTCTTTTCTCGTTCATTGATGGCCTCGCTTCGATCCCTTCCCATACCTTTCGCATTCTAATTACCTACCTTCGGCTGCATTTCGCGCATTTGCTAACCTGACACCCCTTTCCTTTCCCAGAACCAAATGGCAGAATTTCTCGTCCTCTTCGACTCGGGGATCAACTTGGTGTGGTTCGAAGTCGATATTTCTGTTCTTAATAGATTGCCTAGGGTGCGTGTCATGTGCCTATTTTCTTGACCAGCGTGGATCCTTTTGCGCCTTCCACTCCCTCCTACCTCATGACTTCGGGGCCGTTACTGACGTTGGGATATGAGGTATTTACAGCTGTAAACACTGAAACGCAAGCGGCGACACGCCATTGACTAACTAGACGGCGATCATCAACGTGGCACAGGAGGAGCGAGACAGCGGTGGGACCTTGACAAGATCGGGTGATGATCAATCCGGTGTGTTACTGGTCAAGGAGCTCAATAAGAAGCTGAGCCCGCTCAAGACTTGCTGATAGCCGTAGCCCGTTGTACTTTGTTTCGTCCGTCTCTGTATCCGTATTTAAATTCGATCTGAAGTGTCATAAAGCTGCCCTTCACTGTATCAGATGGCAAGAGAATCCGATACGCACCGATATCTACGTTGTAATTGCATGTGCACATTCTCGATTCGGAACGCGGTTCTGCTCAGAGGATGGAAGACGTAGCTGAGGATTGACTGGCTGACGACTCAGTGATAGAGTAGTGCTGAGTGACGCCAGCTCAGAGTCGCCAGCTGGAAGGTTAGCGTATATTAAAACCAAAATCCATGCTTTTGAGGTGGCGGACCATACACGTTCTACTCTCGTTCTATTGCAAAGTCGATAGTCTAGGTGGCCATAGAAACATTCACAATCACCGACAAACTTACTAGGACTGTCTGATTCCGAACGAGGACTGAATTCTAGCACTGGTAAATTTAGCAGACCCAGACGTCTATTATCCACATTGCGCAGGAGAAGCGGAACGACGGTGGGGATGTCGAGAAGGTCAGGTAGAGATAGATCCGGGGTCGTGAACAAGCTGAATATGTACTTAAGCGTTGCTGTAGTGTTTTAATTTGCTTGTTTTTGTATTTATATTGGCCCGATCTCGCGTGTTATAGATGTGCCTCGAAGATCAGACACCATCTCTCTAATGAAGATCCTCTAGCTATCCACTGGAACATGCAGCTCAATCTGCGACGAAATGACGAGAATTGCGTTGAATTCGGATCCGATTGATGGGTTGTCGTGTCAATTGTTATCACACCGCCACCTGCGCGCTTGATACCTACTACTCATCTTCTCTCTCTCCTCTTCCACTCCCTCCACCTTTTTGGTTTCGTTTCTTGCAGAGAATCGTCATCAACGAGTCTCCAAGTCTCCGCCAAACAGACCACCGCTTCTCTTGGCTGCTGAAATAGCTTAATCACCGCTTTGTGGAGCTGGGAAGCTCAAGAGTCGAAACGAGAAAGGAATTTAGAGCATCTGACCTTGCCACCCCAGAACTCACTCTTGTACACGTCCCTCGATTGGCAATCAGGTACTAGGTGCAACCTCGTTGACGGTCCAAATTGACAACTACCAAGGTGCATCACACGGGACCGGACGCACGAACACCTTGCTCTAGCGGTGGATGCAGATTCCTAACGTGGTACGTTTGCGAATAGATGGGGTCTTGATTACCTTTGGCCATGAACCTTATTGCCTGTGGAGCTTGGGGACGGACTTCAGTGGTCTTCACTATCATCGCTCCCGTGACATGGACTCCATCAATAGCGAAAAATATGGTTTTCAGGACTTCCTTCATGAAGCTACTCCCGAGAAGAATGAGGTGGGCGCGTTGATGGTCTTCCCCGATCATGATTGCTTCTCCCTGGAAGACAGCATCTTTATATCAAAGCGTGTGAAGGAAGATCCAGGCATTGCATTCTCGCACAGCTCAGGATGAAGAGAAGCTCAGATCTTCGTTTCATATCTATCTTGGAAGGTATTGGGCAGGATGGAAGAGACACATTGGAGTACTTTCGACCTGGACGCTGTTAATATCTTATAGTGCTGCAAAGAAGCAATGTCTGTACGGCCTTTGGGCGTCGACCAATTCATTTGGTGGTCCCAAATCTGTTATAGCACTCAGAAGCGATGTTATGAAATAATTCTCCTGCTCTGCTTTCAGAATGATCACGATCAGTGTCAGCGGGAGCGCGATGAATTGCAAATATATATAAGGATGGGAGAATGAGGAAGTAGACCAACGCTTACCAGATTCAGGTCAAGGCAGCAACAATGAGCGACGATAGTCTGGAACACCTGCTCACAGTACATGCTAGAGCCATCTATGCAAATTACAGCCTGACCATGGTGGAGATTGGTATGTCAATTTCTATCTATGTGGGCCAAGCAAAGTAACGCTCAGTATACTCCTAATGATTCCAGGTATCCATCTTTTCATGGCGCTATATGGTCTTTCGGTTTTCCTGGAGACGCCAGAGCCTCTTAGAAAGGGCCGAAGAAGATACATAGCAGTCAGCTTGGTGATAACAACTTTATCCGCCCTCACTGCGTCACTTGACATGGCGAAATACTTCCAAACACTGTTCAAATCCACCTCACCGGGTCATTGGCAAGAACTATATACCGGCTCCAACAAGGAATGGATGTATTTGGCTAGCAGCTCGGGCCTTGGGTTGGTTATTATGATTGGTGACGCACTGCTGGTGAGTGCGGTAACCTGATTTTCTCAGCCATCGGCTGGCAAGGCTCACGGGTTGTTTGCCACAGGTTTATCGCTGCTACATAGTTTGCGTGGAATATTGGTGGGTGACAATCCTCCCCATGATGACGTCCCTGTCCGCTCTAGGTCTGTGTCATGCCTGCTCCAAGTGCAATTCATGCTGATCAAATCGCCCGGAATCACAACACATAGTTCTCTTCTTCATGATGGATTACCCAACCGGTCAAGACAATTCTACTGTCAACTATTCAGCTGCCTCCACCTTGCTAACCGTGTCAACCAACATTATTGTCACAACTTTGATCACAATCCGCCTTCTTTGTGCACGCCGGACCCTGGCAAATCTCTTGCCATCAGCGGATGTGCGAGTCTACACTGGGGTGATCACCATTTTAATCGAGTCCGCTGCTCCTCTCACCATCTTCGGCATCATAACCGCTGTAACATCACTATTATTCACTGGTGGTCTAGTAAAGGAGTCCGGAGGATCGCTTGTCTGCGTCTATTTATTCCAGGGCCTTTTCTACTCATTCTGCGTAAGTTGGGCTGATCGAGCTCTTCTCATCGATAGTTATTTCATTAACTTCACTAAAAGGCGCTATCGCCTCACATGATTATATTCGGCGTCACCACTGGCCGCTCCTTCACGAAATTCCCCTCAGCCAAGGACGGTGTCCCAACCAACCCCCTTCAATTTGCCCGCCGAACTGCTGAATCATCCTTCCTCCAATCAACGTTGAATCGCGAGTTTGGCCAAAACTGTGAAGCTGATACCGAAAAAGAACTGAATGGGAACACCGGTGAGCCCACCCAGACCCAGACGTCTATTATCATCATCGGGCGGGAGAAGCGGAACGACAGTGGGGATGTCGAGAAGGTCGGGTAGGGATTGATCTGGTGGCTGAGGAGAAGCTGAATATGTACTCGAGTTTTTCTTGTCGTAGCAGTCCGTAGTATTTCAATTTTCCTGTTCTCGTATTATAGACGTGCCTTGACTATCAATCCAACCTTGCCATCAGGCCGTGAGTAGTTATCACACCCCCATGCCCCAGGCTTCCTCGCGACGCATCATGCACTGCTGATTGTTACTGGAGATTAGGGATCCTAGGAGCCATCGGTTCATTGCAAAGTCAAACGACTGTGAAGCTTGTTCATTGTGAGTGTCAAAGAGGTGAGCTACAATTCCTCCGGTATGTGCCTTCTCACCACCGCCTCGACTAGCCGCTCAAAACGGTGCCTCCCTCTACCATACCTTGTTCTAACCAAGATATGGAATCCCACCTAGCACAAACCTTGGAATTTGAAACGCCTACCCACCTCTGCGCCCTGCCTATCGCCCTTGACCGGTGACTCAAGACGCCGTCCCTTTGCTACCTCGCGTTCTCGCCACAATACAGCATCCCGCCAAGCATAAGGCTTGACATTTGAGTGCTGAGTGAGTGATTGATTGGTATCAATGCGGTATATTGGCAGTAAAAAATGAAATGGGGGTAGGTTCGAGGGTCAGCGCAGGATGGGAACAAAAGATGGAGAGGTAAGGAACGAAAATGCTCGAAGCGCTCGAAAATCCCCAGTTTGTAACCCCGACTTGAAACTTGAACACATTGATTGACGGTCCTTGTGCCAAACCCTCATATACTGCGTTGCTAAGATCAGGAAAGGCTTTGAAATGGGGCTTGGGAGTGCAATTTCGATGGTGGTGGGCGGACCCACGCTTAAATGGCTGCTAGGTTTTATGTACCGGTGCACCGTCTTCGCGCCCAGCCCATCTCGAATACTACCTTTGTGATCAACATGTATGAGCTTTGAAATATATCAGTTAGTCACGTATTCGTATATATGTAAAGCTTGCACCAGGAATACATTGGGGAGAACTCTGATAGCGCCATGCAAAGCCAGTGACAGAATAACGCAGGGGGTACAGTTCTCCGAGCTCAGATTTTTACCAGCTCTCCTTACCCCAGAACGCACTCCTCTATACTTTTCTTGATTGGCGCTCACGCACAAAGTGCAACCTCGTCAACACCCCTAATTGACGAATACCACGGCGTACATACAACCAGACGCACGAACGCCTCTGCTCTAGCGGTGGATGTAGATTCCTCACGTAGTGCGAATAGATAAGATTCTGAGTACCTTCCCCCACAAATCTTATCACCAGCGGAGCTTGGGCGCAGGTGTCTGTAGCCTTCACGGTGATCGGTTCCCCGACATAGACTTTATCAGTAAAGACAGGTACAGTTTTAAGTATCTTCTCCCATGAAGCTACTCCCGAGAAGGAGGAGGTGGGCGCGTTGATGGCCTTACCCGATCATGATTGCTTCTCGCAGGAAGAAAGCTTTTTATCTCATAGCGCGTGAAGGAAGATCCAGGTATCGCGTTCTTGCGCAGCACAGGATGCAGAGAAGCCCAATTCGTCTTCTCATATCTATCTTGAAAGCTATTAGGCAAAATGGCGGAGATGGGCTGGAATCCTTTCGACTTGGGCACTGCTGATAATACCTCATAGCGCTTAAAAGAAGCGTCTTTCGCACAGCCTTTGGGCGCTGACCAATTCATTTAGTTGTCTCCGAGTCTGCTATAGAGTTCAGAAGCGATGCTATGCAATATTTCTCCTGCTCTGCTTTTAGAATGATCACAATTAGTGTTAGCAGAAGCGCGATGAATTGTAAATATATAAGGAAGGGAGAATGAGGTAGCAGATCAACGCTTACCAGACTCGGGTCAAAGCAGCAGCAATGGATGACGATAGGCAAGAACACCTATTCACATTACTAGCTCGAGCCCTCTACGCAAATTTTAGCATGACCATGGTGGTGATTGGTATGTCAATTTCTATATATATGTGGACCACGCGAATCAATGCTCAGTATGCTCCCAACGACTCCAGGTATCCATATTTTCATGGCGCTATATGGTCTCTCGGTTTTCCTAGAGACCCCAGAGCCTCTCAAGAAGGGCCGAAAGAGATACATAGCATTCAGTTTCGGGATAACAACTTTATTCGCCCTCAGCGGGTCGCTTGACATGGCGCGTTACTTCGAAATACTGTTCAAATCCACCTCACCGGGTCATTGGCGAGAACTATATCACGGGTCCTTCAAAGAATGGAATTATTTGACTAGCGGCGCGGGCCTTGGCCTGATTATTATGATTGGTGACGCACTGCTGGTGAGTGTGGTAACCTGCTTTTGTCCAGCTGTCGGCTGGCAAGGCTCACGGGGTTGTTTGCCACAGGTGTATCGCTGCTATATAGTTTGGGTGGGATATTGGTGGGTGACAATCCTCCCCATAATGACATCTCTGTCCGGTCTAGGTCTGTGTCGTCTCCGCTTCAAGGTGCAATCAATGCTGATCAAATCGCCTGGAATCACAATACGTAGCTCTTCTCTTGATGGCGATTGAAACAGGCAGTGAAGACAATCGTACGAGCTATATCGCGTCCACCCTGCTAATCGTGTCAACCAATATCATTGTCACAACTTTGATCACAATCCGCCTTCTTCGTGCAAGGCGGACCCTGGCAAAGCTCCTGCCATCGGAGGATGTGCGAGTCTACACTGGGGTGATCGCCATTCTGATCGAATCTGCTGCTCCTCTGACCATCTTCGGCATCATTACCGCTGTAATCACAGTGGCAAGAGTGGCTGGTAATATATTCAAAAGTTCCAAAGGAATCATAGTCTGCATCCCTTTGTTCGAGGGCCTTTTCTATTCATTCTGCGTAAGTTAGGCTGCTCGAACGTTTCCCACCATTGCTAATTTGTTGACTTTCCTAAAGACGCTCTCACCACACATGATTATATTCCGCGTCACCACTGGCTGCTCCTTCACCAAATTCCCCTCAGCCAAGGACAGTGTTGTAACTAACCCGATTCAATTTGCCCGCCGAACTGCTGAATCATCTTTCCTCCGATTGACGTTAAATCGCGAGTTTGGCCGAAACGGTGGTGCTGATACCGAACAAGGACTGTATGGCAGCGTTGGTGAGCCCACCCAGATGCAGACGTCTATCATCCACATCGCGCAGGAGAAGCGGAATGATGGTGTGGATGTCGAGAAGGCCGGCTAGGGATCAATCTGGTGGCTATGAGGAAGGTGGATATGTACTCGAGTTTTTCTTGTAGTAGCAGCCCATAGTATCTCAATTTTATAGTTAGGTCTCTCGCGTTATATCAATGTAACTATGTATCCGCATCTCGCCATCAGGCCGTCAGCAATTATCACACCGCCATGCCCCGGGCTTCCTCGCAACGCGTCCTGTTACCGTAGGTTAGGGAAGCTAGCGCTAGGAACCGTCATTAATTCTTTCATCGCAAAGGCAAACAATCGTGAGGCTTGTCTATTGTGGGTGTCAGAAGGGCGAATTAAAATGCAATTCACCTCCTTTATGTCCCTTCCTCACCACCACCTTGACTAGCCGCTGAAAAGGGCGCTTCCTCTACCATCCCTCGTTCTCACTAAGCCATGGCATCCCGCCTAGCACATATCTTTTCATTTGAGATACCTAACTCCCTACCTATGCACCCTTCTCATCGCCGTTGACCAGCCGCTCAAAACGCTGCGCCTCCGCCATCTCGCGTTCTCGCCATAATACAGCATCCTGCCTAGCACAAAAGTTGACATTCGAGACCCGAGTGAGTGCCCCGTTGGCACTGATGCAGTATATCGACCGTGGAGCATGAGATGAGGGGAGGTCTGAGAACCAACGCAGAATGGGAACGAGATGTTGGGGGAGGCGCGAAACGAAAACAGCCCAGTTCAGTTGTTACTTCGACCTGAAATTTGATCGCGTTGATCGACGGTCCTCGGGCCAAACCCTCGTATACTGGGATGTTAAGGTGAGAAAAGGATTTGAAATGAGACTTGAGGGTGTATAGTTTTCAAACATACCTTCAGCGCACCCGAGGATTAGACCCTGACTCAATTTCGATGGAGGTGGACAGACCCACGCTGATACGGCCGCTAGGTTTTGTGGACTGGTGCGCCGTCTTTGCACCTAGCTTATCTCGAATACCAATCTTTGTGATCAGCATCTATGAACTTTGAAATATATCAGTTAAGCATGTACTCATACATAACGCTTGCACAAGGAATACATTGGAGGGGAAGTATGATAGTGCTATGCAGAGCAAGTGACAAAATAACACAAATACAGCTCTCTAAGCTCATATGTTTACCGGTTCTCCTTACCCCAGAACGCACTTCTCTATATTTTTCCTGATCGGCGGTCACACACTAGGTGCAACCTCGTTGACGCCCCTAATTGACGAATACCATGGCGTATCACACAACCGGGCGCACGAACGCCTCTGCTCTAGCAGTGGATGTAGATTCCTCACGTAGTGCGAATGGATAAGGTCCGAGTACCTTCCCTGCAAATCCTATCACCAGCGCAGCTTAGGCGCAGGCGTCCGTAGCCTTCACGATGATCGGTTCCCTAACATGGACTTCAATATCAGTTAAGACAGGTACAGTTCTAAGTATCTTCTCCATGAAGCTACTCCCGAGAAGAAGGAGGTGGGCGCATTGATTCCCTTACCCGATCATGATTGCTTCTCGCGCAGGAAGAAAACTTTTTATCTCACAGCGCGTGAAGGAAGATTCGGGCATCGCGTTCTCGCGCAGCACAGAATGAGGAGGAGCCCAATTCGTCGTTTCATAACTATCTTGGAAGGCATTGGCCAAGATGGCAGAGATGAACTATAATACCTTCGACTTGGACGCTGTTGATAATATTTCGTAGCGCTTAAAAGAAGCGTCTTCCGCACAGCCTTTGGGCGCCGACCAATTCATTTAGTGGTCTCCGAGTCTGCTATAGAGTTCAGAAGCGAAGCTACGGGATATTTTTCCTGCTTTGTTGTCAAAACGATTATGATCAGTGTCAGCGGGAGCGCGATGCATTGCAGATATATATCAGGATGCGAGAATGAGGGAGTAGATCAACCCTTACCAGACTCGGGTCGAGGCAGCAACAATGAGCGACGATAGGATGGAACACCTGCTCACAGTATATGCTCGAGGCCTCTACGCAAATTATACCTTGTCTATGGTGGTGATGGGTATGTCAATTTCTATCTATATGTGGACCACGCGAATCAATGCTCAGTATGCTCCCAACAATCCCAGGTATCCATCTTTTCATGGCGCTATACGGTCTCTCGGTTTTCTTAGAGACGCCAGAGCCTCTTAGGAAGGGCCGAAAGAGATACATAGCAGTCAGTTTTGTTATAACAACTTTATCCTCCCTCACCGCGTCGCTTGACATGGCGCGTTACTTCCAAACACTGTTCAAATCCACCTCACCGGGTCATTGGCGGGAACTATATGCCGGCTCCTTAAAAGAATGGAATTATTTGACCAGCAGCGCGGGCCTTGGACTGATTATTATGATTGGTGACGCACTGCTGGTGAGTACGGTAACCTGATTTTTTCCAGCCGTTGGCTGGCAAGGCTCACGGGCTGTTTGCCACAGGTGTATCGCTGTTATATAGTTTGCGTGGAATACTGGTGGGTGACAATCCTGCCGATGATGACGTCTCTATCCGGTCTAGGTCTGTGTTGTGTCCGCTTCAAAGTAGAATTTATACTGATCAATTCGACTGGAATCACAACACATAGTTCTCTTGTTCATAGTGATCCACCCGCGCGGTCAAGTCAATATTTATGAGATATATTTAGCCGCCTCCACCCTGCTAACTGTGTCAACCAGCATCATTGTCACAGCTTTGATCACATTCCGCCTTCTTCGTGCAAGGCGGACCCTGGCAAAGCTCTTGCCATCAGCGGATGTGCGAGTCTACACTGGGGTGATCGCCATTCTAATCGAGTCCGCTGCTCCTCTCACCGTTTTCGGCATCATTACCGCTGTAATCTCATTGATACGAGTGTCTCTAGACAAGAGCCCCAAAGGAATCATAGTATGCGCCCCTTTGTTCGAGGGCCTTTTCTACTCATTCTGCGTGAGTTGGCTAATTGAATTCTTCCCATCGATGCTGATTTATTGATTTTAATGAAAGGCACTATCACCACACATGATCATATTCCGCGTCACCACTGGCCGCTCCTTCACGAAATTCCCCTCAGTCAAGGATTGTGTAGTAACCAACCCCATGCAATTTGCTCATCGAACTGCTGAATCAACTTTCCTCCAATCGACGTTGAATCGCGAGTTTGGCCGTAACCACGATGCTTATCCCGAACAACTGAATGGCAGCGTTGGTGAGCCCACCCAGCAGACGTCTATTATCTTCATCGCGCAGGGGAAGCAAGACGACGGTGGGGATGTCGAGAAGGCCGGGTAGAGATCGATCCATGAACACGTTGAATATGTACTCAAGTCTTGCCGTAGTGTCTCAAACTGCTTGTTCTCGTAGCTATATTCAATCCCCAGTTTAATAGCCGTGCCTTGACTATCATCAGGCCGCGACACCCCCACGGTGCGCGCTCCCTCGCGGCGTGTCATGGGTCTCACGTCGAGCTTAGTACGAGAAAAGGGTGAGGTGGCTCCGTCCGTGATTTCTTCTTCAAACACTCTCCTTCTCCTTCTCCTCCCCGTCGTTGATTCATTATGAGCGGTTGTGAGTAGTCTGTTGGGTGTAATGCAGAGACTGGTGCTAATCCTCCCGTAGTTTGGTTTCTGAATCTGGTCCGCCCCTTCTTGCCCATTCTCCAAGAAGTTTCTTCACCGGATCGCAAGGTGAGTTTCTGCTATCCTTGCTGCTTTGCGGCGAGCTAACCAGCAATCCCAGGTGCCTTTCAACCAAACAGTGCTATGGACAACCGTGACGCTCATCTTCCTTGTGTGCTCGCAAGTGCCGTCCTACGATATCATGTCGTCTGACTTGTCGGACCCCCTGTACTGGATGCGTGTCATTCTCGCGTCAAACAGAGGAACCCTCACGGAGCTGGGTATTACGCCCATCATCACGTCGGGCATGATCATGCAGCTTTTGGCTGGAGCCAACCTCATCGACGTCTATTTCAGCTTGAAGGATGATCGGGTTTTGTCAGTGGGGCTCAGAAGCGTGCGTGGCGTCTCTTTTCCGCTCCCTCTCCCACGTGTATCGGCTACGTGGTTCATGTACTGACGCACCTGCCTGCCTTGCGCCCTTCCTCGCTGCCTTCCTCCATCTATTCCTTTTCGCATCACCTGTCTGGCTGTGTGGCTCTCACCCTGACACGTTTTCCTCCCGCTTCTTCTCCTGCGGCCTTCGTTCCTCGCGAATTCTCCTCCTCTTACGAAGATGACAACGACGACCCATTGACGCTCTACCCTACGCGAACCATGGACGACGCTTACGCTCGACCGAATCCACCTCAACGAATCCTATTTGAACGGTAGACGGAGTGGTGAAAGAAAAAGATGGCATTCGGCCCCTCTGCGAGAACACGCCCAGCTATACCTGATGTAACCTCTTCTACCATCGGGTGTGCTGCGTCGACCCCCTTTGCCTGTAGCCCTTTGGCATCCTTGCAGCAGTGATGCAGCAGCTCGGTAATACCGCAGTTGGCACATCTGTGGGATTTCTGGTCTGCGACCCACTATTCGCTGGCCTGTTTTACTCGTTCTGCGTACGTTGAAACTCTCGTGCCTTTGAACAACCTACGTGAATTTACCTATCTTACCCTCTCAGCACTCTCACCCCACATGATCATATTCCGCGTCACCACCGGCCGTTCCTTCACCAGATTCCCCTCCGTCAAGGATGGTGTCTTGTCAAACACCATTCGATTCGCCCAACAAACTGCTGAATCATCTTTCCTGCGATCGACTTTGAATCGCAAGTTTGGTCGAAACCGCAATCCTGATACCGAACAAGGTGCCAATGAATGCATTGGTGAGCCCACCCAGACCCGGACGTCAATTATTCACATTGCGCAACAGAAAACGCGATGATAGTGGGTACGTCAAGAATGTGTAATAGAAAGCAATCCGGGGTATTGCGTCCGAAGAGGCAGGATATGTACTATTGACCTAGCCTACTGCAGGCGTGCTGGTGGCTGTATTCAATTGTGTTCAGTTCCCGATGTCTTTGTATTTGTATTCAATATGAACAACTATGGATCTAGAATTTCCCTGACCATCAGATATAACCTTATACGCCCACTCACACCTTGGACAGGAGATACAGCTAAGGAAGACTGACTGGCTCAAGACTCGGTGATGTAGTTCTGAGTGACGCCAGCACCGCCGAGGTGGTTGTAATCAAACGTTGGCAACAGCTCAGAGTCACCGTAGGTATAGCAGAGACTTGGCGTAGAGTCAGAGATTGCGCTTGCAACAAAGTCGACCACTCACTGTGTAGCTTCGTTCTTCTTCTCATCCATCTCTTCAATGGACAATCTCTACTTTACAAGAACATTTGGATTTGGCAACACAGTTCCGATTACTGTACGATTTGCGGCTCTAGGTGTTCACACGTCTTTTTATAGCCCTTTATCATAGCTGATTGGACTGTAGGAAAGTGTACCTCGCTGCTTCGCTTGAATGCAGCATGAAGTACCGGTGCAAAGAGCTAGAAGCGGTGAAGTCATCAAGGCTGCCATCAGCCAACGATAAGATAATGCGCTTATCACACCGCCACGTCCGTTCAAATCCCAGCCCGGTCCATACTGAGATTCATCTTCCTCTTCCTCCCTACGCGAGCATGAACAGCCGGGTACCACCTCTCTAGAACAGAACGCTTCGAACCTTGTGGGTGTTCGCCAACGCTTACCAAGTCGGAGCGAGTGCGCAATCCAGAGTGTCCCAGTGCCATTGAATGCGAGTTTGCCTGGTAGTTAGGGTGATCCTGGGAGGAAGATATTGAGTGTGCTAATTCTTTGAATACGGTGTGTTCCTCTCATCTTTTTCCTCTTTCTTCACCTGCTTCTCGTCCTCTGCCAACGCCACACTCATCCTTTCATGCCTCGTACTAACTGTTCTAATGCCCACCCGCTTACGCCTCCCGCCACAGGCCCTAGGAGGCAAGATCGTCGACGACATTAACGACCCAATCATGCCTAAGAATTTGAACGAGTGTTCAGGCAATCTTTTTCTCATGGAATGGCTGGGATTGTGAGTTAGCTTCTTTTTTTTTTTCGTCAATTGCTATCCGCCCTGCTCGCCTGCGATGCACTATCTTCTCTTTTTTCCGGGTTGACGATCTCTTTCTTGGATGTCCGGGCAGTTGAGCTAGTTCCCTTCGCTGCTTCTCTCTCCTCTCATTCCATATTTATGTTTCCTTTCATTTTCTGCACTCTGCGATTGTTGACTCAATCCAGCTTCCATTCTTCCTACCTCCCCCCGTCCGTTCTCCCTTTGTGCTCGTTATGTCTTGCACTCCGCTCCGTTTCACCTCACCCCTTCTTTCCTCACTCCCCAACCCCTTTCCTCGCCTCCATTCTCATTCATTGGCTCTACATCCAGTCCGCAGGTCGCCTTTCCCCAGCTTTTCCCCCTCCTTTTCCCTTGCATTCTCCCTGGTGCTCCGAGAACCAATGGTGTCGTCATATCTAGTTTCTTCGGAGAAGTCATACTGATAAGAAGCCCAGAATATCCGCCTAACGAGACGGAGCTACTGAGAGCGCGACAACGGTCGGTGGAGGTCTCATAGACGAGGTTTAGGATGAGGCGGCGATCGTAAGTTGCTCTTTCTTTCTTTCTTTCTTCCTTTCCTCTTTGTCAAATTTCAGTTGGAATTCATCGTTTCCTCATTTGCTCCACCCCTCCATGCTATCTTTCCACCAGAGGAGAGCATTTTTATGCATGAACCTTGGTTCCTCCCATAATATTTCCATGCATAACTTTCAGGTAATGATAACCCTGGTTTTATGCATGAGCAGCCATCCTGAAAAAGAATGTCATAACCAAAGCGGCGAGATTCTCGATCTCTCCCATTGTGACGTGCGCGCCATCAGTGGATGCGCCATCATTGCCTCCCATAATATTTCCATGCATAACTTTCAGGTAATGATAACCCTGGTTTTATGCATGAGCAGCCATCCTGAAAAAGAAAGGCCTGTCAGACCAAGCGGATGTCATAACCAAAGCGGCGAGATTCTCGATCTCTCCCATTGTGACGTGCGCGCCATCAGTGGATGCGCCATCATTGCCGACCGCTATGTATCATTTATCCTTATACACTGCCCGTTATGTATGTCCGGTGTAATACAGCAAATGTTGAATGCGCCATCATTGCCGACCGCTATGTATCATTTATCCTTATACACTGCCCGTTATGTATGTCCGGCGTAATACAGCAAATGTTGAAATAGAAGAAAGAAACGAGTGATCAATGTCCTGGCGGCAGCTGCTGAGGGGAAGGTGGACGTGCACACTCGACCATTACCCTGGCAGCAATGTCTTGCCCACCAACACGAACTGTCTCCAGCCCAGTCACTTCGCTGCGTAGTTTCACTGTCTTGGTATGCAACCTTCGCCTGATATCTGCCTGTCGGCGGGCATATGCCAACTTTCCTTCCGCCAGGACCTTCGCAATCTCATGAGACCGCTCCGCCAGCTCAGGGTAGGCCTGCTCTTGAGGGCCTACCTTGACCGCGAAATGCTCAGGCCTGTAGCGGTCACCATGGGCCTGCCATCTCCGAGCATCCCACTCCCAAAACCTCTCAACCCGCTTCAACTCCTCGTCTAAAAGAACACATTCTTCCTGCCAGCGATGGGCTCTTGCACGCGTATGACAGAATTCGATCCGAAGTGCTGGATCATCCTTTGAATAAGGCTGCCCATTGTCTATAATACAGGTGAGCCCGTGCACAGCGGTAAACAGGTTCAACACCTACCGATATCACTCTGGCTATCGTCACCCTCGGCAGCACCGTCATCTTCGCTAACCTCATCGCCACTTTCGCCACCTTTATCGGTATCGGCCCAACCACCCTCTTGAAAAGAATCATCCTCGACACCCTTGACAGTGTCACCCGAGCCTTGTAACCCAGCATCGGCATGTCCTTCGTGAGCAACTAACCCCTCAGTATCATCTTCGTCCGACAGCTCGCATCCTCCACCCGCATCATTCGTACCCTTCGTACTAGTAGCCGCCACGTTCCAAATCCACGTCAACTTCTTGTAACCTTCCCCAAGGACCTTTTCTCTCACTTGCTTTCCCACCCTATCAACGCGGTCCTGCACGGTGAGCCCTCGTAAATCCTCATCCTTCAGGACCTTGAAGGTCTTCTCCCAACCCCTGTCATTCATCACCACCGACAACTTCACAAGCCTCTGCCTTATCGCTCGATACCTGCTAGCCTCCTGCGCAATCCTAGCCGACTCCTCTTGAATCTTCGCATTACTCCGTGTGATCTCTCGGTTACCGTGCGTGTACCGCTTCTTTGAGTTCACCATATGGGTCTTCACCACAACACGTCCACGTAAAGCCCGGATGCTTGAATAGGCCTGGGCAATCCGATAGCGAAATTCGTACTTGGCAAGGCGGTCTGAACACGGATGCTTGTCAATGATGTCGGAAGGCAGGTACAGGCAAATATCCTGCACGTTCTCGGACGCGGCTCCTCCCTGCTCACCGTCGGCTTGGCGAAGAGGGGTCACAGTGGGCATATACAGACACTGAAGTTTCTCCCAGTCGATAAATCTCTGACGTATACGGGTAGCCTCGTCCTTGTTGGCGGCCAGCGTGTTGCTTGTTGCATGTTGTCCCTGGCCTTTGACCTTTACCAGATGTCGACGTCTAAGCAGGACGAGTCAGTACAATGAAACCAAGTACATGCAAACACGTACATTCTATCTTCAAGGTTCAGTCCTTGCAAGATGAACTCGCTCGGCGAGACCTTGTCGTGCACGATTTCCACGTTCCCTGCCTTGACGCGTTCTTCCTCTTCCCGGGCCAACTCTTCGCGCACCGTCGACTCGGTGATCACTGGCAATATGTTAGTATGGAAAAGGAGAAACAAGAAGTAGAAAAAACCGACATTTTCCCTCGTACTCGAAAGGATTCTGGGACGAACTATCCTTCTCCCAGGTCTGCACCATGGCAGTCCACTCTTGGACAAGGCCGCTTGGCAGCGTTCGGGCAAACTGTTGCCAGGCTGACACCTGGACCTTGCGTATTTTGACGGCCTCGATAGCGCGATCCACCAAACTGCTCGCTGATAGAGAGACATTGAGCACGCAACCCCTGGAACAAAGACACAGGCTTACCTAAACGGGTGCTCTTGTCCCAGTTCGTGTCCCCGAAGAAATCATCGAGAGTGTCCCGGCGTGAACCCGGTCCCATCTCACGCGTACTGTAAGCCAGCTCGTTGGAGCCAGACCAACCCCTCTCTGGGGCCTCTCCATCAGTACGACCGACATGAGGTGTCAGGTTGAAACTGAAGTTCGTGCGACATTTATCAACATGGGCTGGTAGGTGAAATTTCGGCACTAGATACTTGATCGACAATGCAGGATTGCCGAGAATGGGGTTAGGGGGGTACTTGTGGCATCGGGATACGAAATTGATGGACCATTGGCAAACGATATCGTAGGAAATGACGAGCAGTAAAGGGATGTTGTGGCGCAGAGTGGCGAGACAGAAGTAGTCCATGTTTACATATCTAAGCAATATAAGAAGATGGGATATGAGAAATGAGGTACTGAAGGAGAACAGAGTCGGGTCCTGCAACCAACCTTTCACCCTTTTGAAGATCACCGCAGCCATTAGGACGTTTCATGTCGTGTCGGCTGCACTGAACAGACCCAAGACCTGTCACAGCCCATCCTTTCCCTCCACGTATGCTCGCAGACTTGATGGCGTCATGGTTGTTGCAAGTGCTCTTGTCTTCCGTAAACAGCGAGCCAAAATCCGCCAAGTATGTCTTGAATTTCTCCTCGTCGACAATGTAGGCAAATCCGTGGTTCAGCCCAGGGTCCAGGCTCTCATTGGCCACGGCCTTTCTTGACAGGCAGAAGTTGGCATCAATGGCCAGGAACAGGGCATGAATCCACCTAACCATAGGTTCAGCTCTGGATATAAGCAAATGGGTTATTATTACTCACCGATCATCAGATGTGTCCCAGTTATCAGGCAAGTTCACCCCAGGCTGAGGACAAGCGGGGCACAGAACCACACACTCCCCTTCCTTGGTTCCCTTAATACCGGAGGGATCGAGGCCACGCCCAGCACGTTTCATCAGACGGAGGTGTCGCCATTCATGGACTATCCGCAAAAATTCATGATACCGATCCTAAAATGGTCGTGTCAATTTTGATGCCCAAACACTCAATTTTCAGGGGACGGGGCTTACGGGTACATCCTCGAGACCAGTGTTATCAGTGCGGCGCCGGATGGAGGCCATGAACTCGTGTGCTGATGCCTTCACAGTGAAAGAGAGCATTTGGAAGGTCTCGAGAACGCGAAAGGTAGCGGCAGTTCGAGGGTCAGTGGCTGTTGCAGGGAAGAGACGAGCACGGAGGAGCTGGACGGCCGTAGGCGTGGTGAGGTGACAGCTACAGAAGTCAATGGAAACCCGGTGGAGACCATCACTGTCGATGACGACAAAGTCGTCGTTGATGGCTGAGCGAGGACGAGGGCAGGGGTCACCGGGATGGTGACCCAGTTGGACCCGCAGGCCGAGGTCCCTCAATGAGGTACGTTGATAAAATTCTCCATTCCAGTACTATAGAAATGGTCAGTAGGAGCCTTCACATGCAATGATCCACCAGGTACTCACATCGATACGGTGGGTGAAACAAGCGGCGTGATCCATCAATAGGCACTCTTTACATCGCAGCACCGGTATTGTACAGTCCTTACACCGATAGTAATTCTTGCAGGTTGAGGTTGAGCACTGCGAGCAGACCAGCCCATTAGCTCCTGGTCCCTCAAGACGCAACATTTCGTCGAGCATCATGTCGGCATGCTCGGTGAAGACTCTGAGTGGATTGGACTGGAAAACATCAGCCTACGACTTTAAGAATGATTTTTGAATATACTCACACCCTTGGTGCGCCTGCGCTTTTTGCGAGGCCCGTCTTTCAGCTCTCCATCTCCTTCATTATCCGCTTCGCCATCCTCCTCGTCTGAAGACCCATCATCATCCTTCCACAGACCAGGGTATGCGCCACTGTCCTCATCCTCCTCCTCCATCACAGGGGGCACCACCGTCTTGACGCTGGGCTGTGGGTCCAGGGGAGGAGGGCTTGGGCTTTGTACTCTCTTCTGTCGCTGGGTTGCGGATGGTTTCGTGGGCGATGGAGGGACATACACAGTGTGTTTTGTCTCGATCAGCCCCTCCTTCTGCTGGAGAAACTCGGTGTGGACCTCCTCGTAGCCTTGGGTTTCGCTGGGACCCACAGACTCGGTATCGGGGAATTCGTAGAACGAAACATGGCCCTTTTTGCGTTTCGAGCCCTTGGATCGAGAGGTCATGTTTGAGGAACTCGGATTGGTGGAGAGGAAGAGGGAGGCAGTGTATGAACATGTATGCATGAAGCTGGACGCATGTATAAACATGCATGGCTACCCATAACGGTGAGGACTTGGAGGAGAAGAGATAAGCGGGCGCTCATAACGGTGAGGACTTGGAGGAGAAGAGATAAGGGGGCGCTTCTCGTGTGTGGACCGATTCCACCAGTTCTGTCACGTCGCTTTCTGTAAGTGAAGATCCTCACCGGAATTGAGATGGTGCTTACCCGTTTTGTATAGCAGAGGATACCCGCCTACGCCGAGCAATCAAGATAACATCCGCTATGGAGGGTAAAGAGGCCCTTGAGCGCTCTGGGCGAGGGGTGGGGAAGCTGATATTCCTCCCTGGGTTCGGGATGGAGTCGAAAGACGCCAGTGGCGAACCGAGGATGGCCAATTCTGGTTCGTCTCTTGGTGGTCAGAAGCCGCCGGAAGAGGGTGTGGTCGAAGCTGGAGCGGGTATGGTTTCAATTGAGCAAGGTCCGAGCACGGCCAATTTTGGTTCGTCTCTTGGTGGTCATAAGCCGCTGGGAGAGGGTGTGGTCGAAGCGGGAGCGGGTATGGTTTCATTCAAACAAGGTTCGGTGTCGGCGAATGTAGCTCATTTACCTCATGAGGACAGAGGTGGTGGCCTGATGATCAGGGATGTTGGAATGGGGCCTTCTGGAGATCTGGAGGAGTTGGCTCACTGGATGAGGGAGGAGGGTGCGAATGCTAGCACCAATGCGAACAATGGAGAACTCGTCGATTTGGGAGGTGCATTCTGCATGGATCCGGAAAAGCCCTTCCTCGGTGGGGATGATCCATTCCTTTCCTGCCTTATTGACGCTGGCCTGCTAGACCAGGTACCTGCTGACCAGTCACCGGCCTCGGAGTACGTGCTGCCTCCGGGTGACCTCCATGCTGGGGCATTGCTCGACTCAATGGCTTCAAACTACGTTCTTCCTGCTGGTGACCCTGCCGGATTGCTTGACGCGATGGGGTACGTGCCCCCACCCGAAAACCTCCGTCCTGGAGCGTCACTCGACGCGATGGGTGACACGTTAAACGGAGCAGGGATTCCGGTGGATGCTGCGATAGATGTGGCGATGGGTGGATCAGGAGTGGGCGCTGAATCGGGAGGGGAGTCTGCAGGAGGAGGTAGTGACAACAATCAAGAGGCTATTCGATCGAATGGAAGGAAGCGAATTCTTGAAGACAGAGAAGCAGGGGTGTCCGGATCTAGGGAAAAGAGGGCTCGAAAGGTGAACCTTCAAGTTGCCGATTGGGCATTGGAGGCCAACACGTACCTCCGTTTGGGGATATCCGACGAATCCTGGCTCAAGTGCGTGGACCTGTGGTTCGAGCTGGAGAAGTCCACATTCGACAAGAATTCAAGGCTGACCGAGATCAGCCTTTGTCCGGCGGAACTAGGGAAATGGGTCAGCTCTCGAAAAAAGTGGGATACAGCCCCAGTGGTGACGGATCTACCTGCGTTTGCAATGCAGTGGATGGTTTGGTGGACGGCCATGCAGCCAGCGTGTCGGCGAAGGGAAGGGGAGGAATTGCCTGTACCACTGGAGGCCGAGATGAAGAAGGACCTAGCGGGGTTGAGGCGAGCTGGACATAATGGTTTGGTGGTTTTGATGGTGGGTCTGAAGTGGTGGGCTCCTTTGCGTGAGGTGGACGGTCGCTGGCATACGGTGGTGGACGATTTGGCAGGATGCCTGACGATGTTCCTGAAATGAGAATGTTCGCACGGTTCATTTGATCGTTCGGGACCGCTCATGTTCGGTGATTCTTGATGGCGCTGATCGATGGCGCGTACTTCCAGTGTTAATTAGACGGCTTTTGATGCAAATTGTTGAGCACTGGGCGGTAATTGTCGAAGCTGATGCGGAGCACGTCACAAGATGGTCGATTTAAATTTAGAAACTTGATTCATGCATAGACGAAAAGTGGTTTATGCATGAACAGCTTCTTGGGGTTTAGCCTGCATTTATGCATGAGCATGGTTTGGTTATATCCCTGAAATTATGCATGAAAATACTCTCCACCCCTCATCTTTCCTCTTCCCTGATTCCGCCTGCGTTATTTCATTCTTATTTGGATGAGCAAAGTCAACCTCTACCGCCGGTCCTCTTTGCTTCTTCTCATCTTCTATCTGGATAACAAGCACCCAAGCTAACAAAACCCCCACCTGCCTCCTCCCAGCTTTGTTCAACTCCATATTGTTTGAATTCCACCTGAACTGAATAAAATCAACTCCGACACTCTATCCTCAAATAACCTCAATTTTGTGGCACCTTCAGTATCGCCTGCAATCATTCAGCTCGACCCTCACAGTAGAGTCCACAGGCTCGACGTCGCGGGCTGAAGGTCTTAACACAAGAAGTGGATACACTGTTTCAAGCGTGCTACTTCCATCATCCTTTGTGCGGCGTTGAGCGAGCATGATCGGGAGGCTATGGAGAAGACGTAGGTGAGTAGCGGGTTGGTTTTTGCGTGATTTTCCGATGGAAGTGAATGGGAATGAATGACGTTGCTTGGAGTGTCCCTCGATCTTCGTCATATCTCTTATGTGTCTAGTGGAGGTGATATCGAACATCCCGTCGTCTTCCGTCCTTCATTGGCTTTCCCCGCCCAACTCCGTTTTCGTTCGTTCGTCTTTTCTCGTTCATTGATGGCCTCGCTTCGATCCCTCCCCATACCTTTTGCAATTCTACTTACCTACCTTCCGCTGCATTTCGTCCATTTGCTAACCTGTCATCCCATTCCTTTCCCAGAAACAAATGGTGGAATTGCTCGTCCTCTTCGACTCAGGGATCAACTCGGTGTGGTTCGAAGTCAATAGTTCTGTTCTTAATAAGTTGCCTAGGGTGCGTGTCATGTTCCTATTTTCTTTACCAGCATCGATCCTTTTGCGCCTTCCACTCCTTTGTACCTCATGACTTCGGGCCCGTTACTGACATTGGGATATGTGGTACTTACAGCGGCAAACACTGAAACGCGGTAAACACTGAAACGCAAGCGGCGACGCGCCGTCGACTAACTAGACACTGATCATCAACGTGGCGCAGGAGGAGCGAGACAGCAGTGGGACCTTGACAAGATCGAGTAATAATCAATCCGGTGTGTTACTGGTCAAGAAGCTGAATATGTAGCTGAGCTCGCTCAAGACTTGTTGGTAGCTATAGTCCATTGTGCTTCGTTTCGCCCGTCTCTGTATCTGTATTCATATTCAATCTGAAGTGTCATAACACTGCCCTTCACTTTGTATCAGATGGCAAGAAAATCTGATATGCAGCAGTGTCTACGTTGTTAGTGCGTGTGCGCTTTCTCGATGCGGAACGTGGTTCTGCTCAGCGGATGAGGATGGAAGACATAGCCGAGGGCTGGCTGCCTGACCGATTCATGACGTCATGCTTTTCGATCGGTTTTCAGAGTATCCAACTACCACCTGCGTTGTACACACAATCTGATGGTTGTGAAGAAGCTGAATATATACCTAAGCTCTCCTTGTAGTCGCAGTCCGCAGTATTTCAATTTTCTTGTTCTTGTACTATTAACGTGCCTTGACTATCCTCGCCATCAGGCCGTCACAAGATAGAGCTTATCACATCGTTCATTGAGAAGGCAAACAAATGCGAAGTTTGTCCATTGTGAGTGACAAAGAGGCGAGTTACAATGCCTCCGGTATGTGCCTTCCCACCGCCGCCTCGACTAGCCGCTCAAAATGGTGCCTCCCTCTACCATCCCTTGTTCTACCCAAGATATGGGATCCTGCCTAGCACAAAACTTCGCGTTCTCGCCACAATACAGCAGCCCGCCAAGCACAAAGCTTGACATTCGAGGGCTGAGTGAGTGCTCTATTGGTATCGATGCAGTGTATCAGCAGCAGAGCATAAAATCAAGGTAGATTCGAGTGTCAGCGCAGGATGGGAACGAAAAGATGGAGAGAGGTAAGAAAACGAAAATGCTGAAAGCGCTCGACACAGCCCAATTTGTAACTCTGATCTGACTTGAAACTTGAATGCATTGATTGACGGTCGTTGTGCCAAACCCTCATATATCATATACTGCGGGGTTGAGATCAGGAAAAGGTTCGATATGTGACTTGAGGGTGCAATTTTGATGGAGGTAGACGGACCCATGCTGACACGGCTGCTAGGTTTATGGACTGGTGCGCTGTCTTTGCGCCTCGCTTATCCCGAATACCAATTTTTGTGATCAACATGTATGAGGTTTGAACTATATCAGTTATGCATGTAATCATACATAAAGCCTGCACCGGGAATACATTGAGGGGGAATTCTGATCGCGCCATGGAGCATGCGTTACAGAGATTTTTACCGGCTCTCCTTGCCCTAGAACGCACTCCTCTATACTTCTCTTTATCGGCGCTCACACACTAGGTGCAACCTCGTCGACGCCCTTCATTGACGATTACCGCAGTGTATCGCACGCGACCGGGCGCACGAATGTTTCTGCTCTAGTGGTGGATGCAGATTCATAACGTAGTATATTTGCGAATAGATAGGGTCCCGAGTACCTTCAGCCACGAGTCTTGTCGTCTGTGGTGTCCGAAACCTTCACTACCATCGGTTCCCTGACATGGACTGTATCAATTGGTATAGCTTTGAGTACCTTCCCGCATGGAGCTGCTACCAAGGAGGTCGGCGCGCTTATGGCCTTCCCCGATCATGATTGTTTCTCGCTGGAAGACAGCTTCTTACCTCACAGCGCGCGGAGGAAGATCCAGGTATCGCGTTCTCGCGCAGCTCAGGATAAAGAGGAGCCCCATTCGTTGCTCCATATCTATCTTGGAAGGTATTGGATAAGATGGCGGAGATGGACTCGAATCCTTTCGACTTGGACACTGCCGATAGTATCTCCTGTCGCTTAGAAGAAGCGTCTTCCGTAAGGCCTTTGGGCGTCGACCAGTTCGTTTAGTTGTCTCCGAGTCAGTTATAGAGTTCAGAAGCGATGCTATGAAACATTTCTCCTGCTCTGCTTTCAGAATGATCACAGTCAGTGTCAGCGGAAGTGTGATGACTTGAAAATATATATAAGGAAGGGAGAATGAGGTAGTAGTTCAACGTCAACGCTTACCAGACTCGGATCAAGGCAGCAGCAATGAGTGATATTGGGCTGGATCATCAGCTCACAGTAAGAGCTCGAGTCCTCTACGCAAATTTTAGCATGACCATGGTGGTGGCTGGTATGTCAATGTCTACATATATCTGAAACACGCGAATCAATGCTCAGTATGCTCCCAACGATTCCAGGTATCCATCTTTTCATGGCGCTTTATGGTCTCTCGGTTTTCCTAGAGACTCCAGAGCCTCTTAGGAAGGGCCGAAAGAGATACATAGCAGTCAGTTTCGTGATAACAACTTTATTCGCCCTCTCCGCGTCGCTTGACATGGCGGATTACTTCCAAACACTGTTCAAATCCACCTCACCGGATCATTGGCGAGAACTGAGTGCCAGCTCCTACGGAGAATGGAATTATTTTGCCAGCAGCTTGGTCCTTGGGCTGATTATTATGATTGGTGACGCACTGCTGGTGAGTGCGGTAGCCTGATTTTGTCCAGCCGTCGGCTGCCGAGGCTCACAGATTGTTTGCCACAGGTGTATCGCTGCTATATAGTATGGGTGGAATATTGGTGGGTGACAATCCTCCCTATGATGACGACCCTGTCTGCTCTAGGTCTGTGTCATGTCCGCTCCAAGTGCAATTTATGCTGATCAAGTCGCCCGGAATCACAACTCATAGTTCTCTTTTGCGTCGTGTTGTATTACTTAGCCAATGACCGCTATTCTGATATCGACCATGCAGTCGTCTCCGCCCTTCTAACTGTGTCAACCAGCATCATTGTCACAATTTTGATCACAATCCGCCTCCTTCTTGCAAGGCGGACCCTGGCAAAGCTCCTTCCATCAGCCGATGTGCGAGTTTACACTGGGGTGATCGCCATTCTAATCGAGTCTGCTGCTTGTAACGGATTCATTGTATCTTATCTTATCTCTGACCCACTTAACTTTAACCCACCTTCGCCTCCTGGATCTCCGGGCCTTTCCTTGTGATTACTTTTGTTCTGATTGACCCACTTCAACTCCTCAGTAGTATTAGTCAGTACTTACAGTAGAGTAGTATAAATAGTGGTATCTTGTATTAGTGTAGGGCAGCTTCTAATTCATAGCTTCACCCTGTCTATAGTGTGAACCCCGTGTGCCGCGACAAGCCAACGCTCTCGCGTCACAATTAGTTCACTTTGACCGGCCCAGCTTTCTATCTCAATCAGCTCCCTTCATTTTGTTCAGCTCTCAATTGATTCTCTTTCATCCGTTCAACTTACTCTCTTAATTAGCTCCCTTTGATACGTTCAGTTTTCGATCTCGACCGGATTTGTTCAATCGATTCAGCGTTCATGTAATTGTATGAAACCGTTCTTCTACTCTCGTCTTTTTTTTGACTTCTCTCTGTATATGACTTCTGTCTAACTACCTGTGTCTCGGTTCGTTTTTGTTGGATTTCGAAGTATATTTCTGATCACTACAGTACTTTGTACAGGTACAAACCTAAATGTAGCCTATTACATGCCTTCCTAAGAGCTTCTTCATGTACAGAGGGTGTCCTTGTATGAACGGAACCGAGGATTGATACAACCACTGCTTTTAGTGAATGTTCACATGTGTGAGCAGCACCGTATGGAGTCATCGACTCCTCGGTGAATGTTCACATTTGTGAGCCTCATGGAATGGAGTCGTTGACTCCTTGGTGGGTACTCACATGTACGAGCATCACTGAACGGAGTTGTTGACTCCTCGGTGGGCGCTCACATGTACAAACATCACCGAACGGAGTCGTCGACTCCTCGGTGTGTGCTCACATGTACGCGCACCACTGAACAGAGTCGTCGACTCCTCGGTGGGCGCTCACATGTANCGAGCATCACCAAACGGAGTCGTCGACTCTTCGGTGGGTGCTCACATGTACGAGCATCACCGAATGGAGTCGACAACTCCTTGGTGGGCGCTCACATGTACGAGCATCACTGAATGGAGTCGTCGACTCCTTTCAGCAAGCGTTCACATTTGTGAACGCCACCAAATGAAGTCGTTGACTCCTTTCAGCGAACACTCACTATATACTTCATCTACCAACTTATGTATGCAGAGTAGGGATTTACTGGTAGATTTTACCTTTCCCCTTTGGTTCCCTTTCACTTGAGAAATCGGTTTTCAGCTGTTTTTGTTTCAATATAATTCACCTCTTGTCGTCATCCTTGCTCTCTTATTCAACTTAAATCATCCACAAATATACTCACTTGCCCCCGAATGCTCCACTGACTCAACAACTAACCGACTAAGTTTCGAGCCGTTGTTCTTGAACCAACCTCCACTCACCCTCCTACTCACCACCGAATTCACTTATATACCGTTCAGGTACGTTCACAATTATGAGCCTTGCCGAATGAGCTTGTTGACTCCTTTCGTGATGTGGTGCACGGCTGTCCAAACAGCGGAGTCGTCGACTCCTGTTGTGACGTGGCGCAAGGCCGTCCAAACATCGGAGTCGTCGACTCCGTTTTGACGYGGCTTGATACCACCGTCTCGATGTAAGGGTTAGGGTGTTCGGCTCCGTGAAATCCGTTCACGCATGGCTGTCCCAACATCAGAGTCGTCGACTCCACATTGTGACGTGCCACACGGCTGTCCCTAATACTGGAGTCTTCGACTCTGTTTTGACGTGGCCTAATACCACCTCTCGATGTAAAGGTTAGAGAGTTTGGCTCCATTAGTTCCATTCACGCACCGCTGTCTCATATACTGGAGTCGTCGACTCCGTTTTGATGTGGCCTCATACCCAGGCGGAACAGTCTATGTCTCTTACTTTCTGGCAGTCAACGACTCCCTCCCGTTCAAAAAATAAGAGGGCTCATTAAAGAACATTTCTCAAAAGCTCTGCAATAAGCCTTAGCACGAACAAAAAGGTTCACATTTTGCTATGTTCGGCTGTTTCTCACAGCTCAGAGCTCTTACTCTCTTGGAGTCGACGACTCCCATTCTGTTTAATACATATAAGACCTTGCTGTCGACCTGAGATGTGTGTGGCTTGTGCATCTCTCTCATCATGTAGGTACCTTTGTATCTCATTCAGAGGATTTGTCAACTCTGAAGCATGCACTGTATGTGTCTCTAATAATCAATGTAAGTGAGTGTGCATCGTGTCCAGGGGAGTCTTGGACTCCACATTTGAGGTGTGTGCTATGTGCGTCTCTTACAATCAACTTAAGTGAGTGTGCATCTCATTCCGAGGAGTCGTGGACTCCACATTTGAGGCGCACACTGTCTGTGTCTCTAAAATAAATGTAAATGAGTGTGCATCTTGTCCAGAGGAGTCGTGGACTCCATATTTCAGATGCATACTGTCTGTGTCTCTCTATAATTGTGTGTACATGCGCATTACCCTACCTCACCCTACCTCACCCTATGGCTCTACCCTACTTCCAACATATGGCTCCACCCTACTCCCACCCTACGCCAAAAAAATATAGCTCTTAACCCGACTCAACAATCCACCTCTAAATTGTTTGACGAGCATCAAGAATGCATCGTCCCCTCTCAACGTTCCCGTCTCCTCCAAATTCACATTGTACAGCTGCCCGCCCTTTGCTAGGTGCTCAGCGTCCAAGTTGGAAAGCCGCTCAAGAGACTCGGTATTATGTTTCTCTAACTCGCAAACACCGATGAACTGAAGCGTAGAATGCGAAGGTAAGAGGATGTGAGGGGCGATCCAATCGGGGTTCTGCCAGTTCCACTCCGCGTCGGCGCTACAGATAAATTGGATCAGGTCAGGGCACCGTTCAGCCAGTTTCGGTTTAACCGCCCCTTGCCCTACCATTCACCAACACCTCCGACACCGAACCCACCACCGTTGCCCTGACCCCCCGCAGCCGCGTGTGGCGGTGCAGTCAACCAAAACTCTTCAATCGCCCCGCTCAGACTATGCCCCAACTCCAATTGCCTGGTCTTTCCCCCATGGACCTCGAAGAACTGCGCAAACCCTTCTCCGGTATACAGTAAATCTGCTGATACGACGCTAAGATTCTGGAGTTGCGGCATCTGCCAGGTGGAGAGAACGTGGAAGGTGGCGTTGTCGAGGGTGATTTCGAGGGATCGGAGTGCTGGGAGAGACAGGAGGGCATTGTTGGATGGCGAGTGGAGAGAGGGCTGATGAGATAAGGACGAAGGCGAAGATGTGATGAAGTGGTAGTGACAGTTGTAACAATCGTACTCAACAGCGTCGCACTCATATCCGTCAAAATATGCGCGTTAACCCCTTGTGGATTCAAGAGCCCGTCCAAGAATCCTCCTCCACCGCTGAGATCTTTGGCGCAGAGATTGACCTCGAGAAACTCGAGGTGCTCGCGCCATACTGAGTTTAGGTCCGACGCAGAGGTGAAATCGTACGCCCGCTTCGTAGTCACTCGGCTCATAATCATAATTTGTCCAACTGAGTCTTCGAAGACCCGCGATACGTTTCGGGTCGGCGAGCAGGGCTGAGGACGGGATGGTTTGTACGCGGGTAAGAGATGGGAGTGCAAATGCAGGTAGGAGAGGAAGGAGATTGGTTTGGCGAGGTCCTCGGGGTGGAGAGGATCGCCGAGGACAGGAAGGGATGCGAGGGCGAGGAATCGAGGTGGAAGATGTTGATTCATAGTTCCGGTGGGAACTAGAAAGGGGCCAAGTTAACGGTAGAAAAGGTCGAGGAGGCGGAGGAAATGGTAGAGGCGGTGGAGGATTTGCATTTGAGGGTTCGTCGCTGTTCGCAGCGGTCAACGGGTATTTGGGATTGGAGCAGAGACCCAGGATGGGTCGGGGCCTATGGAGGAGATGTTGGGCTCGATGGGAAGAAGCGAATAGAAAGAAGCTCGTCTACATCGCTTCGACGTTCAAAGCCTCCACCGATCGCTTCAGGTTCCCTAGCGATAGTCTTTGTCTTTACGCCCACACATCAGGAAGACGATAGAAAAAGATTCGGGAAATGAAGGCTCACTGTTGCCAGTGCCAACAGTCTTCTTCGGTCTCCCCAAAAACAACTGCAGGTGAGGCTTCAGAAACAGAGTTGCTGCCGCCTATCCTCGCTAGGGGTATATAGGTATTCGGTTCCTTTGTTCTTGGTATCGTTCTTACCAAACCACCGTCAGCCAACGCGGACAAACGGAAGACAGGGAGGTGTAGAAAGAACGGACGGGGTATATGGCGCAGGGTAGAAAGCGTTATCTCGTAGATGGTGAATGAGTTCGTCGAGTCACCACTCTCGAGCGTAGATGGTCGTCGTTGGTGTCGTCGTCAATTGGGGGCCTGGGCTTCGTCGCCGTCGTTGTGGGGCCGGCTCTACACATCCCTTCATTGTCGATGCGCGGTCTTGTTCGTCTCTACACGTTGTCATCGTCACAAAGCACCGTTAACTAGCCAACCCAAAGCACGGTCCTTAGCGAGAGACACAGATATCGAGCAGACGCAACGTAAGGAAAAGGACGAGGAGGGGGAGGGAGAAGGAAGAGGCGGGTGAGTAACGTACGTAGCAAAAACAAGGGGAGCAATGGAAACTAACCCCGCCGCCGTTGCCCCTACCCGTGGGAAATCAATAGTTCGGTGCCCGAGCAAGCAGCCTCGAGGCTGCCTCTGTGACCAAGATTCCGTGGGCAGTGTAGCCTGTCTGCCTCTTCGATGATGTCTATCGACTGCGAGTTTAGAGAGCTCAGCCCGAATCCTCCTTTCTACGTCCAAGAAATACTAACTGGAAATCTTTCGGAAGCTCCGTTCTGTTCTGATCTCTGCTGGCGTCTGTCAATTTAATCCAAAGGCTTTAAAATAAAAGTGACGGCGCATCGATAGCAGGAAGTGGCGGCTCACCTATGGCTCCGCCTTTTGCGACGCATCGTGGTTCGTCTTTGCTCCTTTCTCGCTCTTCTCGTTCACCGACCTTCGGATTTCACAAAAATACGGCTATTGGTTCTGATGTTGATACATCTTAAATACTCTCCCTGAGAGGGTGGGAGGCTCGACGCCTTCGTGGGTCGATATCTATATATTGTATACCAGGGTCTTGGCTCTTGTCTGTGTTGGTCACTCATATGTATCGCTTAGGGCTCAACATAGATTACCAGTTCGCGATATTCGTAACTTACCTTACCTACTTAACGAACGGAAATCTTGTCGCGGACTTGCTCAGCATTGGAGGCAAAGCACGAGAGACCGGACCCAATCCTCCCCTTCCCGCCTACGCCGGTGGATCCAATGTTCACGGAACTTTCGAAGGTCGCTACAATTAAAATCATTGAGTGAAAAGGTACTGATGATACGTCTCAGGTGATGGTGGGATGACTCGAGCAGATGCATTCTTTGGGGACAATCACAGCTTCAACGAAGCCTTGTTTCAGAAGGTACACTTACTCCACCTTGGCTCAGCTATGAGTGCGACTAATTCTTCGGTCCTATGTATCAGCTAGTCGAATTCAGCGATCAATATGGCGACGGCTACTGCAACCTGACAGTCGCCGGAGAGCTAGGATTCCAACGCTTGCAAGATTCCATCATTACCAATCCCCAGTTCTCATTCAAGAACATTCACTACTTCACCGGGTGTGGAGAGTCGGCCTTCCCAATCAACTTCTTCGTCGACGGGAGAAGGACAGACAAGAAGTTAGACATGGCGTCAGCGAGATCATGCTTCGAAAATATGAGGTTTCCTCCTGACTTCCACAGGCCACCCAAGCCAGCAAGTAACGAGGGTATCGCGGAAATCCTCTCGATGCACCCGTTCTTTTCTGGTGGAAACGTTGATAGAGAGGTCAACAACCTCATGGTCGATTCCGCCTCTGCCGACTTTACGAAGCCATGTGTGCTATGATAGCGCTCGGTGCCCAATGCGATCAGCTGTTCCCATACGGTCAGCTGTAGACTAGTTCTCAATCTTCTTCATCGTTTAAAAGTTGGTCTCGCCTCGCTTCTATAAGATTTTTATTCATTTAACCGTCATTTTCGCTCGTTTAGTACCCTATTTAATGAAAATGTTGTCCAATGTCCTCCTTTTACTAGTGATTGCTCACGTCTACAATCCAACGTTATATAATCTGCCAAACCTTGAAGAAACGCGATCTTCCAGAGGACAGGTCATGTACCAGAGCGTGACAGTTCCTGTGGCTATAAGATCATGCTTTTCAGCACTTTTTCGTTGCGGGAGGCCGAGAGGTAGACTTACGAAGGCCTGTGAGCCAAGCAACAAAAGAAACCGATCATCAAGGTTCCAAATCTGCCCTTGGTTTCCTACAAAATGGGGCGATGGAAATCAGTATCAAATATCCGGCAACACCGTCAGCAAGGGCTCAGATTGACATAGTATCAGTGGAGAATGCCAATGCGCGAATTTAACGTTCCTAGAGCAGATAAAAGTACCGCATCAGAATCTGCGATTAGAAGGAAAGACAAAACGATGGCGAACTTCGTATGTTCCGACCCTGACCGCTCCATGAAACAATATGGTTAAGGCCATTGGAATCGAAGACTGGGATAGTCAGCAATGTACCTCCACAACTGATCACCTTTCACCTTGGCGGGCGGGTTCCACGACTCGTTATATGCGCTCCACGTCTTGTTGGATGCTCCTGTTGCTGGATACCAACTTCAAATCTGTCAAATGACGCATGGTACTGGGAGACATCCCGGCGCATAAGAAATCTGAAAAGCACCGGTCATCGAGAAGGTACTTCAATGTCTGGTTGACAAGGTCACGAAGAACGCTGTGCTATTCGTTCCGAGTGACATTGATTCTGTCATCGCGTTGAAGCGCAGTAACACTATCAATCTCAAGTAAGACAAGATCATGTCTCGAGCAACCGATTACCACTCACGCATAGTCCTGAACATCCTTGATCACTGCGCCGTTCTGCTCGGAAGGGAGCTCTATGAGCAATGGTGGATCGTAAACATGACGTACATCCCGGCCACATGCATTGCCCACACAAAGCTGCGTCCTGGTCCACTATCCCGACGTACTGAGGGCAGCGAGGCCATGAGTCCCAGTGTGCGATGTGCTCGACACAGCAGTATGGTGGCTTGAGATGAGCGAAATCCGATTGGTCTTCTCCCCGGAATTTGACGGAAAAGCTAGTGCCAAGACGAAGGTTCCGCAGCGCTCATATCGAGCCTCAAGGATCAGAGTAGCGCTCGTGGAGTGGGACGATTCTGCACGAGGAACCCGGAGACTCGGATCCTTCGGTTTGGTAGCATTTTTCCTATTTCGTTGAATATACCGCATCATTTGGGTGCCGAGTCCACCGCGATCGATGAAACGCGGCTAATCGAAGCCACAGTCGGGACAACCACCAATGGATGTAGTCCAGTAGATGTAGAGAGAAGGAATTGGGCCGAAACTACGCCCCCTCCGAAGCTGAAATTTGAGCGTCCACAAAATGGATATGGCCCCGTGCTCTGGGATGAAGATTCATTTGTGAGTCATCGTGAGTGCCTTGCTGTCCGAATCGCTTTTACCATCTTCGTCTATTGGAAGCCCTATCATATTGCTACGTACTAGATCATATCGTGGTAACCCGACAAGGTCCCAATAAGCCGCATGTAAGCTATGACAGGCTCAATCACAATCACTGACAGGCTGTATGCTAGCTCCGTCGAATCAAGCCCAAATACTACTATTAAAACCTCATCGGGTAAGGATAAACCAATGAATGATAGGTAGAAATGGAAGAGCTACTCCCATGACTTGGAAGGTTGCTAGCAGGAATTGGGGGCCGTGCCCTCGCTTGGTCACTAATCAACGACGGCCTGTGTGAAGGGAGAATGTGCAGTAAGATGCAACGTCAGTGGCGGCCGGCATTGCGTCCCGAGCGCTAATCTAACTGAAAGGTCCAGCTAAACACCGCAGCCAACAGGCTTTTCTCAATGTAAAATCCAATTGCGATTATGAGAGAAGGTTCAATTTGAATAGTTACCCGCTCTTCTGCCAAGCGTCGCACGTTTCACACCTATTCAGGTAGGCAGCATTGCATTATACACCACGGCAGCCCTCGATTACTGCGGGTAGAAAGTACGAGACTCACGGGTCTTGTGTTACATACCCAAAAGACTGAGATTTTCACCTCGAATTTTGAGGCGACTGGAACTCGAGTGCACCTACCAGCGATTGCCAACCCAGACATATCGAGAAAAAGACATGGTAGTGGGTGGTCTTGCATTCATTTGGGAAGTATAAGAGCTAGGTAAAAATTACTCGCATTGTACGTACTGAGTGAATGAAATTTTACTGTCGGGGGTCGGGCTGCAGGCGTGCGGTCAGCTCCCCAAAATACCCCTGAAGGTGACCCGATAAGACGCTATAAAAGCTGAGTACGCCTTGCCAGCATTTATACCCCCCGAATCTTTTTCTCCCCCCCNAAATCTCGTTGACCATCGACCAATTTGTCACCCCCTTACTCAAACCTATCATGTCCGATGGTGCAGCTCAGCTTCACATTCAGCTCCTCTCAATACTGACATCGGCTCTCTACCAGGTTCTTGCATGAGGTTTAATAATGCCGCTCAGCGAATATTCGGTGATACTGCCCGACCAGTCATCCGTGTCGAGGAGACAAACGACTTCAAAAACAGATGGTCTGCTGAAGCTAGATGTGAGTGGCACTGGCATCCGGAGTATGACCGTCTCGCTGACTTTGGATTCGTCAGTCGTAGGCCCCAGTGGTAACGACCTTGGAGCCGTAGTCGGCCAAGGATCCGCTACACAGAAGCAGAAGGCGAAGGATATCGCGGCGAGGTCTGGTTTGGAGTGGCTGAGATCTCAGTATCCTGAGGTCGACCTCAGCGGCGTTTGAAGGACTGTTCCATCAAGTAATTTCTGTAGTATAGTAGCTAAAGCGATACACGTTTTCTCGTCAATGGCTCAAATTAATCGTCGAGCAAGCTGGGAAAATATCACCGCCACAGGCGGCAGAGATTGCCGACGGTGTGGGTTGATGGCCTAGCTGCGTGTACTCCCACAGTTCTTGCTCCTTCCTGCGTTGGTTTTGGTCCCCGCCATTCTCATCAGTGCCCTCCTTGCAAATTAAGCGTGTCTCAAGAATTATCGTGGCAACTCCCAGTTCCCTCCCTCCTTCAAGCCTCTCTGTTCATGTGTTCGCGTATCCTCTGGTCCTATGTTTTTCCTTCCTTTTACTGGGAGCGTAGGGACGGGAGGGTAAGTGTTTTTTCCCCTTTGCTCTCTCCTTCTCCATTCGTTTTTCGTACATCACATATGCTTCGTTGATCGTCCTTCCTCATTTCCGTCACTCATTTCACATCCCCTGTCGATTTGAATTCCGAATCGCTGCGAACGACAATCATCGCTCAATCAACTTTTTTTNGACCATTTCTGTTCGTTTCGTTCATCACGTTCATGGGCTGATGCTTGTTCCTCTCTCTAGTCCACTTCTTATCCTCGGTTACGCATCTGGTTCCCAGATTGGGGAGATGTCGAACTCGGCGTCTGTTACCGAAGTGCTCAACTCAACCTCGATACTGGTTCCACCAATACCCAAGAATGGAATTGAGAAGGTGGCGTGTCGATGTTATACCTCGAAAGGAGGAAGGAGCCTAAGAGAAACGCGAGGATGAGAGAGGATGGAATGAATGCGATGTCGGGTGTTTTGTTAGTAATCTACGTCTCTTGTCGTCGTTTTCGGCCCCACTGAAATGCTTTCTTCTACTCGTCGAATGCAGACTTATGTTACGGAATGCAGAAAGTGGGAATATGGAAAGAACCAGTCAAAGAGTCAGGAGAGGCAAAGGACGTAGATGAGACAATGAGTACATTTAATTCCAGTAATTTCAGTAGGTAGGTAGGTATTTACTCTCATTTCTCGAAATCCGTGCTATAAGAAACAGCTTTCCATTCTTCGAGACGGGTGAGGGCGTCCTCCGAAGCTTTCTTCGCCACAGAGTACGAGTCCGACCCAAAGTTGATACTGGTGGGGAAGGCTTTGCCTTTGATAGGTCCGGTTTCATGGGCGAGATCAACCAGAACCTCAACGACGATTGCGGGGTTACCAGGTTGCTTCCCGTTGTCGGCTGCGAATTGTGAAGTTCAACATCTGTAGCACCGTCGTGGGCAGACAATCATCATGAGAACGCACCTTGGAAACGTGCTTCGACAATATCGGTCAATGGCTGATAGTCCGGAATGCGGGAAACGGGAGGTCCTCGCTGAGTATCCCCAAGGAAGGCTGTCCTGAAGGACCCCAAATCGATGCACACGCTCTTCAAACCCAGAGGCAAGATCTCATCGTTCAAAGTCTCGGATATCCCTATCAATTAGTTGATTTAGTCAGTCGTTGAAGGCATGCGAAAGTCGTTTGCTGATTACCTCTGACTGCCCATTTAGATGCCGAGTATAGCCCACCATATGGGAGCGATCTTCGAGAAGTACGAGCAATGAGGAAAACACGTTATCAAAATGGGGTTATCCTGGACTCACTGCCACCCGACAACGGAACCGATCCACATGATAATCCCACTTTTCTTGATCCGCATATACGGAAGGAAGGCTCGAGCAACGTTCAAGGCTCCGAAGACATTCGTACTACGAATTCTGTGAGGTCACACGCAATCAGGAGGTAGTGAAGAACTGACTTGAACTGGTCAAAGGTTTCCTGAGGACTAAGAAAGCGACTATCAGATGCAGATTTTCAGATTCCAGAGCTCACTTACGTGGTCTCCTCTAATGCACCGACAAGAATATTTCCTACCTTGGAAATCAGTACTTTACTCGCACAGCAAAGAGGCAAACTCACCAGCATTATTAACAAGTACATCCACTCTCCCATAGATTCCAACAGCTTCCTTAGCGACTTGATGCAGCTCCTCGAGCGTGGAAGTAACATCAAGCTGTAAAGTCGCTGCACCAGCGTTCTTGAGATCTTCGAGCTTAGACACGGATCGGCCCCTCGCTGTAGCGATAACTTTGTCGCCGCGAGATAAGGCAGCGAGGGCTAGATCGCGGCCGATACCAGACCTACCAAATGCACCTTTAGCAAATATCGGATGAGAAGGGTGAAAAGATGGTGAAGTCGGCGTACGAGGTTCCTGTGATTAGCCAGACGAGAGGCGAGGAAGACATTCTATTCTTTTTAGTGGTTGCTTCTTTGTCGTGAGCCTGTTAAATAGTGGAGCCACTGGCTTATCAATATCCATGAATCCGAGCGACCAAAACTCTGAACTTGAAATTTCCCAGACTTGGTCAGCGATAGAGGCACAAATTACAATATTACTCACCCTTCCGACATTCAAATGTCCTTGATGGTGTTTCATACCGACCGATTTGACAGCAAAGGAGTTGAGAAGCGTCCTCATGAATGTATGCGGTGGACTTCTGAGCGCCCGTGGAAAGTGGTTTGTAATGGAATAGGAACAGCGTCTTTGGAAGGGAGAGAGATCGCCGCTGAAGATATTTTTAGAGTGGGATCCTGGGTCTTCATTGGATGTCAATAAACCGGGGTTAGACGACGTCGCGATTAGGTCGGCTGAGGATTCCAACTCTACATTCGTAGTGATTCGTCGGCGATGATGGGATAAGGCTATTGATGGAAATGTATGGCGCAAATGAGCTGGAGGATCCGAGATTCCAGCGACCATAGTACTGGTGGGTTGACAGTGGAGTCAGCCCTCGCGTAGGACTTTCTCCCGACTAGTTCGAAGACACGAACTCGTTTAGTCTACGGGAGGCTAGGGGAAGGACGAAGCAGAAGAATACTAGGAGACGGTAAGAGCGGTCATGTAAATATGGAGGAATGCGACGAAGCTGGCGTGATACCTGACGGGAAAGCGAGTCAGTTAGGCGTGCGTGAGAGCGTTTATAATCAGCTGAGGGCTCGGGATCGAAACCTTGAACGGCGAATGTCCCTGGCGATGAGAACACAAATAGAAGGGGAATGAACAGACGAAGAAAAGGAAGATGCAGTCGGAGCGTTGGCAAGCTACTTCTATGCGCTTTATGGTAAGCACGCGTAGAGAGCTCTCGTAGAACTGGAGGATAAGATAACGCAGGAAATATCAGTCTGATGCCATTATCCATAACCTTCCGCGTTTAAGAAACTCAACTCCAATGGTCCTGATACGGTTCTTCTTGGTACGTCCATAGTCTTCTACCCAGCCTGAAAGACGTTGTAGGCAGAACGGGGGAGGGCGCATAAGGGCGGGTGGAACTGATGAAGGCTCAAGTTGTACCTTGAGGCGAGTCAAGACGGAGGACCCATGGGGCGATTTCGCCTTCCCATTTGCAAGGATGAGTCCCTTGTTGATTTCGTGGTTCGTCACTCCAGCCAGCCCTTTGAGCGATGCGAGCGAGACGGTCCGCGATATCTTGTTGGCGAGCCAGGATATCGACCCAGTTTCCTAGAAGAGGCTTTCGACGGATGGCGAGAAAGAACGAATAGGAGCCTTCAACCAGAACATGTGACGAAAGTCTGAGACAATTCTTTGGGTTCTTGTCTCGAGCGTGGGCAAAGCAGTGAATTACGCGTTGTTAAAGTACATGTTCGATCTCCAATGATTAGTCACTGTTCTATCCCCTGTCCCCAAGACGAGGAGATCCCAAAGTGTCCGTAAGTTTTCCAGTATCTGCCACCGTCTCACCAATCTCAGATCCGCATCGGCAACCATCCACTGTTCCCGTCTTCAAGTGCACCATTCCGTCCAACGAGAACTTCCCCACTCCCGTCATCTCCCCCTTCGGCACCAACGACGCCATTGATACTCGGCGATACGGGTGGACTCCTCCCATCGAACACAACCCACTCCCTCCTCGTACTCCGACTTTCTCCAAACGTCACAATGACACCCTTTGCTCTCGTATGGGCAAGCTGCGAACTCAAAAGCCAAGCAGTATCTTGCCACCAGTACGTCAACTCCAGCTCAGCCGGAGCACGCGTCGGAGCCGGTGCCAAGAGGAACGACGAGGAGCCCGACGAAGAGTTTGTCGATGTCGAGTTTCGAGTCGATGCGAGGATGGAGCTGTTGGTCGATGTACGTGTGGGTTGCGTCGAGGACTTGGATGGAGTAGTGCTCGAGGGCACGTATTCGAGCTCGATTCGGTCGAGCTTCCTGAACGATTTCTTATGGCTGAGGATCTTGTCCAATTCAGCCCATTCTTCGAGATATTCGGGGTCGGAGGTGATGTCGAAGAAGCTGCCACTCCGGTTTCGGCCAGTAGGTCTATCGGAACTCGAGAACGATGAAGAGCTTGATGATGAACCAGCAAAGGATGCTCGAATTGTTAGAACCTCGAGAGCTGAGTCTGGACCTGCGAGTTGGCGGAGCAACGATTGGAGGTCGGCGAGGACTTGAGGTTCGGCGAACCATACGCGATATGTCACTGATACCGTGAGGCGCTTGATCGTCGATCGATGAGGCGTGAGGTCTATTGGCTTGAAGGCATTGGCTAAACGGGGAGTAGAACGGCTCAGCCTCGGGCGCTGAAAACAGGAGAACGAGCGTACGTCTTGTAACCACACCCTCCCACCCAAACTCCTCCAACGCCCTCCCCCCAATCCTCACGAGATTCCACGCAGCATTGGCAAAATCTTCCACACCGACAAGCCTCACATGCGCCAAATCTAGCTTCTTCAACCCATCTGGTTTGTACGCCAGCATACTCGCAATTGCATTGATCAACCCCGCACCCACTTCTCTTAGGGTCAATCTACGCAACTTGATGTTCGAAAGGACCATAAGCTGGGTATCCGAGCCCGACGCCTGACTGAGGTCGGCGGTAAGGTTTGAATTGAGGATAAGATGCTCCAGGCGGAGGAACGATAGAAGGAAGGTGAGCGGGAGGTTCCGTAGTCCACCAAGCTCGAGCGCACGGAGCGACGGACGGTTGAATACGATCGAGAGGTTTGCCTGGTTCGTTTTGGCGAATTGAGGCCATCCTATGAGGCTATCGTCGTCGTCTTCCTCTGCCTCTCTTGGTCCCGAGTGCCCTTCCATAGCGGATCCTTCGCTTCCAAAACCCAGCCTATTCGTCACGGCATGCTTGTTGGCTGAAGAGCCCGTTCCCAACCCACAGATGAAAGTGAACTTGCGGAGGTTATGGAGAGTCCTGAATGCGTTGAAGGCTGGGATGTGAAGTTCGTAGACGTCAGGACTGTCGCTTCGAACCTGCAGCTCCTTCACGTACAGCCCTAGCGTCCTGTTCCTCAACAACGTGGCGCAGAGCGATTGAAAGACGAGGAACCTAGAGGTCCTTGAGATGTCGAAATTAATAGTCGAGAATATGAGGGACTGCGCTGGGTTGGCAAAGGCGCGCGAGACGAGCGAACATGACTTGAGAGTTTGTATTCGGGATGGGAGACGGTTGGCGTGGTAGAGAATGGAGGCGATAATTTCATCGGGGAGAACCTGGGGTTCGAGCGACATTCCGTAACGCAATTATACGAGCGATCCGAGGTGAAGATGGGCCTATACGTCGACGATATGAGGACAAAGCGTCTACCGAAACATGGAATGCCTAACGCACCTTTCTCTATTCGTAGGTCGTCGTGGTTCGAATGCAGCCACGCCTCGGGCGAGCTTGCGAGAAAATTGGCCTTCGTGCACCACCTTGCTCGGCTCCTGAGGTTACCAATCAGCCTTTCAATGTGCGATCTTTGCTTCTTCAGCTCAGTTCAGCAACAATCAGCATCAACAGAATACGTCTCAGGCCACCAAACGGTTGAATCAACTGTCAACAAAACTGATCGGGGTAGAGTCGCGACTGAGGGGAATTAGCGCGCTGGCGAACTGAGGAAGAGGAGAGAGAGAGAGAAAGCATAAGCATAGGTCTGCAGGTGAGCCGCCGGGGTTGAGGATGGGTTTGAAGGGGCCGATCATGGTGGGCGCTGCCGTACAGCCTTCCGACCGTGAGGGTCGGCCGAATGCTCGGGCCCTCAAGTCAAAAACAGAAGATATGCCGATATCAAAGTTTCCGCCGGCGTATCAAACAATCAGCCGAATGGTTACCGTGGTTCACTCCCTACCACGATGACCTCTCAGCTTTCTATTGGTCCTGCGCCGGAGAAACGTATGAAGTCATACACCCGTGCACCCACTGTGTCGTTCAGCCTCGCTCCTCCCTTTCCTCACACCTCGTCAACGTCCAACGTCATCGTGGAGCTGCCGGGCAGCGTGTGGCAGGGACCAATCTCTGTGCGACGATGCTGCGCCTGAACGATGCCTATGCAAAATAATGAATTCGGAAAGTGGGACCAAGGCTTTCTCCACTCGAACGTGGGTTTGGACGGGCGTTTAAATGTCGAATCGCAGCCTTGGCTGACGACATTCGACGTATGTACGATGACGGTCGTTTTACTTGGCTTCGAGGTACGTCGTCATCTGTCGCATGTAGATAGTGGAGGGGCTACTTACTTTCTCTCATTCAAGCTCCGTTGCTCTGGTATATAGCTGGAGGTTTCCCATTCTCCGAAGCCCAACGCTCCCCACCTTCCTAGTCCATCCATCTTCGCTTCCTCACCCTCATCTCCCTACCAACGTCCCTGGACGAGTTGAAGCCATGAAGTCGTTGGCAAGCTTTATAGTAGTTGCGGTACTAGCGGCTACAACTGCTGCTCAAGAGCTCGCAGAAGGCCAGGTCAACATCGTTAGCGCCCGTCTGGCAGAGAACGCTCGCCGAAGGTGCGTCCCTGCGTCCATGCATTATCCAATTTGGACGTACGATAGAGTGGGTGACTAACTATACCTTCCCCTGTATTCAGCTGGGAGATCGGCACTCGAGTCCAAGCCATCCTCGAGCACAACGCAACGCGCTACAGTGTCTTCTCCAACTCGGACTTACCTCCTCCGGCGAACGTACCGGGGGATCAGCAGGGACCTCTCACTCCTGTGTGGAATATTGCGAGGCAAGTGTTGGGTGGACTGGGTGGAAATGGTAAGTCGTTGCTCTTTTCGTCATACTCGACTGCTTGTTGACCTCTACGCGCGTAGACCCAGCTCCACTCCTACCCGACTCCTCCGTGGCCGACCCAGCGTCCGTCGGAATTGCCATGCTACTCGCCAACTGGACGAACCTCGACTCCAACGACGATCAGTACGAAAGGGCTGCACGTAACCAGTACAACTACCTCTACAGCGATTCCGTACCCAAGACGGGAGAGGGTGCGATCAGTCATAGGATCGAGGAAGCGCAACTTTGGTACGTTTCCTTCTCGCGTTCGAACGTCTCACTCACTAACCACCCCTATGTATAGGTCCGACTCGATCTTCATGGTCCCCCCTTTCCTCGCGTACTACGGCGTCATCACCGACAATAAGACGGTCGTTCAACAGGCTTATGACCAGATCAAGCTTGCTAGGGACCAGTTGTATGATTCCAATGCGGGAGTCTGGAGGCACATTGCCGGAGGATCCAGGTCAGTGTGATCGTATCTCCTGTCTGTGTTACTTGAACGGAATACTGACAATTGAACAGGGGCCCAGATCCAGGCTACTGGGCTACAGGCAACGCTTGGGCGGCTGCTGGTATGCTCCGAGTCTACGCTACGATCGAACAGAGCGAATTCAGTGGTGGCATGAAGAACCAGAAGAAAGATCTGAAGAATTGGGTGAGGGAGATCCATAGGGGTGTCTATGAGCGCTACTTCGTACGTATCTTCGATTCCTCCATCATCGACCTCGAACGTGTACTGACGCGAGTATCAACTACAGGACGGTGAGAACGTTCTCAGGAACTACCTCAACGACCCGAACACCTTCTATGATACCGCCTCCACCGCACTCCTCGCCGCTACAGTCTACCGCGCTTCGACAGTCATGGATACACACACATACGTACCCTACGCTGAACGTTCTCGTCTCACTCTGTTCACGCCCAACACTGGTCCATATTCCAACACCAATTGGACAGGATTCAGCAATTACGAGCATTTCACGAGCGACGGGTGGCTGAGGCCCGTCGTTAACCCTACCAGTATTGGAGAGAGCATGGGTAATGGTGGTAGTCCCGAGGCGCAGGCGTTTGTGGTTATGATGCATAGTGCATGGCGAGATTGGAGGTGGGCCGGTGAGAAGGGGAAGAACGCTGCCATCGGCTCCCGGGCGGGTGCTGGGATCGCCAATATCCTTTTGGCTGTATTGGGCGCGGTTTTGGGAGCGTTTTTGCTCTGATCGGGGAGGTACCATTCG